>CM065381.1:17294835-17344835 GCA_033060915.1 Euryodendron excelsum | reverse complement strand
TATATATATATATATATGAAAATTCCTGAAGAATTTAAAATGCCTAAAGCAAATATTTCAAAATCTCGAAATTTATATTCTATCAAGTTTCAAAAATATTTGTATGGATTAAATCAATCTGGATGCATGTGGTGCAATCATCTCAGTGAAGATTTATTGAAAAATTGATATGTGAATAATACAATTTGTCCATGTATTTTTATTAAAAAATCAGAATCTGAATTTGCTATTATTGCAATTTATGTCGATGATCTGAATCTTGTAGGAACTCCTGAAGAGCTTACAACAACTACTAGTTATTGAAAGGAGGAGTTTGAAATAAAAGATATTGAAAAAAACTAAATTTTGTCTTGGATTACAAATTGAGCACTTATCAAATAGAATTCTCATCCATCAATCCACATATACTGAAAAGGTTCTGAATCGATTTATATGGATAAAGCTCATCCATTGAGTTTTTCTATAATTGTCCAATCATTAGATGTATAAAAAGATCATTTTTGCCTTTAAGAAGACGATGAAAACTCCTTGGTTTTGAAGTACCATAACTTAATGCTATTGGGGCTCTTGTGTATCTTACAAATTGCACAAGACTTGATATTGCATTTTCTATAAATTTACTAGTAAGATATAATTCTGCACCAACTCAGAGACATTAGAAAGGGGTGAAACACATATTCCGTTATCTCCGAGGAACAACAAATCTGGGTTTATTCTATTTAAATGGATTAGAATCAGAGTTAGTTGGCTATGCAAATGTTGGTTACCTCTTTGATCCATATAAAGCATGATCACAAATCGGGTATGTATTTACCTATGGTAACACTACTATATCTTGGTGATATATGAAGTAGACACTAACTACAACTTCTTCAAATCATTCTGAGATCATCGCAATTCATGAATCAAGTCGAGAGTGTATTTGGTTGAGATCTATGATCCAACATATTCAAGAAAATTGTGGACTATACTTAATCAAAGATAACTCTACAATATTATATGAAGATAATGGAGCACGAATTGCACAAATTAAGGGAGGCTACATCAAATGTGACAGAACTAAACATATATCACCAAAGTTCTTTTATACATATGAGCTTTAGAAAAATAGTGATATTGATGTCTAGAAAATACATTTAAGTGATAACTTAGCAGACCTATTTACAAAGGCACTTCCAACTGCAATATTTGAAAAACTGGTGCACAATATTAGCATGCGTCGTTTCAAAGATTTTTCATATTGAACAAGCGAGACAATCAAATTTTACTAGACATATTCATAAGAGGGAGTCGCTTACTGTACCTTTTTTTTTCTCCTTCACCATTGATTTTTTCGCACAGGGTTTTTTCCTTGGCAATGTTTTAGTGAGGCAGTTTTAATGCACCCACGCCATTTTATATTATACAAAATATTGTATTCTTTTTCCTTCGCTAATGATTTTTTTCCATTGTATTTTTTCTTGACAAGGTTTTAATTAGACATATCTTGTGTGATGGTCATCCAAAGGGGGGTGTTATGATTGCAAAAGCCAAATGATGAATGTCCACCACCCATGTGAATCCATGTGGCCATGTTGGGTGGTGGCTTCTACTAATTAGCTTAATACGTGAACTCCTCTCTATAAATAGAGAAGTTTTGGCTATGGGAAAAATAGACTAGAAGAAGAGGAGAGAAATAGGAGAGAAATAAGAAGGGGAGAGAAATAAAGAGAAGAGAAAATAAAGTAAGGGTGTAGGAAAAATATTCAAGTTTAAATTGTATTTTATATTTTGTCCTGTGATAGAAATAAATTCTTGGGTGATCAAGAAGATCTATTCCTAATAGTTTCAAAAAAACTATTTAACTATTATTTGACAGTTCCAGAATAACCAATTTTATTATATAGTGTGTTTAGTTATTTTATTTACTTTATATTTCTTTAGAATTATAACAAAGTCTTCAATTTCCCTATAAATATCCAAGCTCTCTAAAACTATTTTCTCATGCAGCCATAGTAAGGCACAAAGAACCATTATTTCGAAATCTGCTCTTTGTTTCCTGTACCCCAGTACAAGTATGTCCACCCCAATCTTGGCTTGCCCTGCCCACACCCATAGGCCTAAACCAGAGGTGATTCGAAGAACAGCAGGTTACCATCCTAGCGTTTGGGGTGACCGGTTCCTCAATTACACTCCTGAGGACACTGTAAGTAATTCAACAGAGGCTGCTCGCTCTTACAGCAAACAATACACGTACTTTTTTAAAGGGTGATTTATGTGTTAATGTGATTTGCTCGTGCAGATCTCGCAAGCCAGTAAAGAGCAGCAAATTAAAGAACTCAAGGAAGAAGTTAAGAGGGAGCTTATGGCTGCTGCTGCTGCAATTGAGCCTTTACAACAGCTGAACTTAATCGATGCTGTCCAACGCCTTGGCCTGGCATATCACTTTGAGAAGGAGATAGAAGAGGCATTACAACATATCTACGAGACATATCATGACTCTGATGATGATGATGGTGACCTACACACTGTTTCTCTTCGATTTCGGCTACTAAGGCAAGAAGGGTTTGATGTTTCATGTGGTAAGCTAGCCTATATGCCATCTGTTCATTTTGCCTTTTAAGTTTGCACAATTCGTCTCCTATTCTACACAGTAAACTTATGCTTATAGTTTGGTCAATCAAGCAGATGTATTCAACAAGTTCAAAGATGACAAAGGAAACTTCAAGGAGTGCTTGATTGGGGACATGAAGGGCATGCTAGGCTTGTACGAAGCTACACACCTTAGGAAGCATAGAGAGGATATATTAGACGAAGCCATGACTTTCACCATAACCTACCTAACTCTCATGGCAACCGACTTGAGCGACCCTCTCACGCCACAAATAGTTTATGCACTAAAGCAGCCTCTCCGCAAGGGCTTACCTAGGCTAGAGGCACGGCGATACATTTCCATCTATGAAGAAGATGGATCACATAATAAAGATTTACTTAAGTTTGCCAAGTTAGATTTCAACCGGCTTCAATCATTGCACAAGAAAGAGCTAAGCGATATCACGAGGTAAGTTATTAAACCCAAGTACATAAAACTAAGAAACGTAAGGAGTGCGCCTTATGATTCTGAATGTAATTTTAGGTGGTGGAAAGACTTGGACTTTGCTAGAAAATTACCGTTTGCAAGGGACCGAGTGGTGGAGGGCCACTTTTGGATACTGGGGGTGTATTTTGAACCCCAGTACTTCCTTGGAAGGAGGATATTAAGTAAAGTAATAGCAATCACATCTGTTATTGATGATATATATGATGCTTATGGTACAATCGAGGAACTTCAACTCTTCACAGACGCAATTGAGAGGTTTGATTCGTTTTTATTGGCCTTTTGTCGTCTCCAAAAACTTAATCAAAAGAAGATTTCAGGCCAAAATATATGACCAATCCTGTCAATTAACTTGAATTTCAGGTGGGACATCGGCTGCATAGATCAACTTCCAGAATACATGAAATTGTGCTGTCAGGCACTCTTGGATGTTTATAAAGAGATTGAGGAAGAGATGGTGAAACGAGGCCAAGTGTACCGTCTTCACTATGCAAAAGCAGCCGTATGGCCCCGTTTGCTTTAGTTCTTTTCCCCTCTCTCCATACAGGATTTTGTTTAATCTTATATAAGGAACAAAATTTTAATTTCTTTTCATTGAAACGGCAGAGGCGTTTCCATGTCTTGAGAGACAGAAATAAAATTCCAATGAAATAATGAAATTCTATTATTTCTATCGAAACACACCGGAACATGAAAAAATGTACAAAATAATATACTATATACCGAAACAATAAATTGTGTTGATTTCAATTTTAACTTTTTTTTATAAACGTTATATAATTTTTATTGACAGAATTATGAAATATAGTATTTATTATATTGATATTTGTCACTTTTGAGATATTTTAAAATATTTCCGAAGCTTCGGAAACGTTTATGTTTTTGTGCCAATCAAAATATTGTACAAACATAAAATTTTAATCCTTGGACCTTGATCATATAAAAAAAAAGTTTTTGTTTTACTATATTAATATCTGTTACTTCTGAAATATCTCAAAATATTTTCAAAACGTTTCTGTTTTTATACCAATCGAAACATCGCACCGAAACAAAATTCTAATCCTTGATCATATACTACATCGTTTGCTAACTCTCTTGCATGTACAATAGATGAAAAGATTAGTACAAGCCTACTTGGTTGAGGCCAAATGGCTCCAACAAGATTACATTCCAACAATGGAGGAGTATATGCCCAATGCGCTTGTAACCAGCGGCTACTACATGCTTACGACCACATCGTTTGTTGGAATGGGAGAAATCGCAACAAAAGAAGCCTTTGATTGGATTTTCAATGACCCTAAGATTGTTAGAGCCTCAGCACTGATAAACAGGCTCATGGATGACATTGTTTCCCACAAAGTACGATAAATATCTATATACATATATATAAGTCTTGCCAATAATTTAAGCACAGGAATTTCAATTACTTTTGATCTTTGTGGAATTTTTGCTTTTGCAGTTTGAGCAAGGGAGGGGACATGTTGCCTCGGGCATCGAATGCTACATGAAACAACATAATGTCACTGAGAAACAGGTCCACGACGAGTTTCGTGTTCTACTTGCTGATGCTTGGAAGGACATAAACCAAGATTGCCTCAGACCTACTGAAGTGCCGAGGCCTCTCCTTGCGCGAGCTCTCAATCTTGCGCGCGTGATGGATGTCGTTTACAAAGATGAAGATGGGTACACACATGTTGGACCAGAGACGAAGAAACGCATTGCATCGTTGCTCATAGATCCTGTGCCAATATGAGTATGAATTTGTGAAAACAGAATGGCTTCTTTCAGATTATAGCCTATCTTGAAAATCTATCTAATCTTGGAAGCACCAACTCCAATGTCTCCAAATGAGAAACATCTTAAAAGTACTATCCCACTTATGTGGCTGTAAAACGGGGGTAATATATGATATCAAGATCAGTTAGTAGCTAGCCTATTCAATATGGTTTGGTACAAGTCATTTAGTGTTGGAGAGCACTTGGCGTGCGTCCCTAAGATCAGTGATCACAGAGTCCCAAACCATGCAGCCATTTATGCCAAATATGGGATTGGCGGGTCTGAGGGATGAATAATCTTATCCCAGTTATTTAGTCCAACGAACAAACATGCTTTAGTTGTCAAATGGTCTGATGACAAAGTTCTACTAAAACCAGTCACTATAGGTAGCTCAATTTTTGGTGGAATTCTACATTTTCATGTGGTCACGCATAAGTTTAGCACTGCCATTATATGTCTGTATTTGTTTTCAGAAACAAACTCTTCACATGTGAAGTAATAACCCTGCAATGGCGTAGTGTCATGCACTCAACTATCTTTTTTAATTACAACATCGATCTCCTTAGCAGCAACTAACCCACTTGTAAAATAGAAATCAAGGAGAAGATCGAGATAATTTTAAAATATCATGATCTCAACCATGGCCATGTTGTAGTTGTTGTTCTAGCAAGCTATCCACAAATATATTTTCAATGACAATTACAAGAGACATCATATAAATTAAAAACTAAAAGAGACGTGTGTGTGACTGACACATGTTTGAGGGGAGGAGGGATAGTGATAAATGTGACCAGTGAGAGAAAATTCAGATCCTTCTCGGGATAAAAATTTGAAAAACAAGACTAACATTCCCCTGTTATGGTCTTTGTCCTTTTGCATTTAGGTGACAATGGATGGTGAAAGGTTAGTAATATTACGTTACATTGAAAAAAATAAGTACAATAAAAAAAAATGGGTCTCAGCTTCTGCTTGGCACCAACCACAGGACGACGACAGCTGTGGCAGTGGCAGCAGTACAGTCATAGAGGTAGAAATAGAAAATGACATGGTAGTATGATCTGCTTCAGGACTTGTTCTATCTTGAATGCTCATCTATGTTCGTATGAATTATGTTACATAAATATTCGCTCAAGCAAGCACTATTCGCATTCCTTTGATGACTGAACATGCAATGTGATGGGTGGTTTAGGCAGAGAGATGCCTTCAAAATGCTAAAAGTTTGTATGATGCTACAATTCTGTGGGTGCCTGAAGCAGATCTACAAAAAATCCCCATTTTCCAGTAAAGATGGGATCAAAGATAAACAAAGAAAATTTATAGAAGTGCAATTACTTGAAGAGGTTTTCTGTTAGAAATGTTGGCAACCCCTAATATTGAAGTAGGGGTAGTAAACAAGTTGAGTAGTGTATTGTCCAAGCTTGGCATGAAAATTTATTAAGCTTAAAAATGTATTCAAGTTCGACTTGTTTATTTTTTAAACCGATCTCAAATGAGTTTTAATTGAATTAATCACAAAGAAGACTAGTGGTAGATCGAGAATAAAAAAGAAAAATGTTTCAAAACCCACAATTTGTAACCTCTTCATGAATAGTATCAACAAAGAAAATGTAGAACGCATTAAAAATTACATTTTCCCCTTCATTTAAAGAATCTTCATGTTAAACACAATACAATTACAATGGGCTGAGGCTATCTAAAACCCACCTCTCTGTGTACCTCTTCTTATCCATAATGACAAATGAAATCTAGATTCCCTCGATGTTTCCAATTTTCTTGTTCACACGAATTGAATGAAACTATTTTGTTTGATGGGACTTTTTTTTTTTTTTTCTGTGGTACTGTTCTTTTATGTCGACTGATGATAAAACTATTGAGAGACATGACCTTGACCCCGACAAGAGATATGTACCATGTTTGAAGTTCAAACATGATGATAAGGGTTATAGCCCGTTCTCCCTTAATCCCTGATGATAAGGTAAGCTTTCAAGTCCCTTTTCTTTCTTTAGAAGAGGGCACAGTGAAGTGAAATTGTAAAAACGGTTACAAGATTTGGCCAAAAAGGGTTATAGCCTTGTAGTTTCGGTCCCGTCCTTCCTAGGGAAATGTGGCGTGTTCAAATTCTAATTGCTTTTATGCGAGAAACGAGAACACCCTCTAAGCCTAAAGTATTCATCTTCTAAATTGCCCGAAGAATTGTACTGCAATGATATATTTTCATGAGTAAATTGAAAGAAAGCAGGTACAACACATTGAAGAAAACAAGTACATTGAAAATTTCCTCCAAACACATCTCTGCAGGTTCAGGTCATGCAATACTTCTTGTATGATTAAAAAAAAATAGAGTGTTTTGCCCTTTCTTTCTCGCACATATGTCTGCAGCTTTGGGTCATGCAATACTACTTGTATAATTAAAAAAAATGAAGTGTTGGCAAACAAATATTTTGGTGATGTCTATAAATACTCTTTCAAAATTATTCATAAAAAAATGTAAACCAAAGAATTAATTTTTGGGGAATCTTATAGCTCAAGGAAGACACTTCAGCTTTGAATTGCTGTGCAACAATGCTGCCCTTAATTAAGCCCTTTTAGTAGTTTGTGGGGTTTGGACTTCTTTAACCTAGGCGTAAAATGTCACAATGTTGTGTATGATTTCAGCAGGGGTTTTGAACCGAATGAAAGGAGAAAAGTTGAGTTTGTTACAAAAATAGAGTTGTTGTTATACTCATTTCTCATAGTTAATCTATTTTGAACTTATTTTCCAAACTCAAATTATTGCAAAAGTCATATTTTGAAAATACAACTTCTATTATAAAGCTTGTCTCAAATTTTAATCAAAGTCATGTTTTAAAAACACAACTTCAGACTAATGTAAGTTATGCTTTGAGCCTAAAATTGTGTTTGTAAAGCATGATTTCTTGAATAATTCGGATTTGATAAATAAGTTTCAAATTACTTGTAATTGGAAATTAGTTTTCAAACAACTTTTGTTTGGGCACAAACTCAAAAAAAAGTCCTTTGTTACTGATTTAGGCTAGAAAATTTTCATCATTCAGTAGATCATTAAGAAACTTGCAGGCAACATGGGCATGTATTGTGCAAAAACGAAAGTGACATTTTAAGTATGCGAATTGGCAGTACATTTTAGTCATGTCTTATGAGGCATGCTTACTGTTTGACTCTGAGAGAGGGGGAGGGGGGAAGTAGATAGGTAGTGCTGAAATATTTTGGTAGCCATTCTTATTAAATTATAATATGTTGTGTACTACTACATTATAAATATAAATTTGTTATAAAATAAAAAGATTTTTAAGAAAAAATGTTACATGACAAAAGCTAATAAAAACGATAGACAAAAAATTTACCTAACCACTGGACTTTTTACAAAGAGAAATTACTTGAATCAAGAATCACAATGTGGAGTCTAGACATTGTCTCAAGTTTGATTCTCCAAAAGTACCATCTCACCCTCCTCTTATAAAGAAGTATAGTAACTAAATAGGAAGTGAAAAGTGAAAAACGGTAGGAGAAACAGAAGTAAGAAATGTGATTAAAAAAATAGGAAAAACAAAAAGCAAGAAAACAATTAAAAATTGATTGAGAAACTTAACATAAATCTTTGTAACAAACTTTTGTAAAATTTAAAGAAACCTTTATCTTTGCAAAAATTTTTAGAAATCAATATAAATAATTAAATAGATACTTAGCTTGAACTTTAAAAAAATATATAAAAGTTAATATTTCAAGTTTCTACAAAATTTCTTACCAGTTTCTTTTTAGTTTCTCAAGTATTTTCGTTAAATATTCCAAAAAAATTCCTAAATGTTTAGCACGTGTTTTTGCAATGATTTTTCAAATTTTCAAAAAAAGTTTCATATATATACGGAAGCATGTTTTCATAAAAAAAACATTTCTCTTTCAAATGAGTTTCTTGGCAATTATGTTAAAAAGTGAATTCACCAATTAGATGAGTTCCAAACAGACTCACTGAACCTGCCTGGCCACGAAAAAACTTATTATTGTGTGAGAGAGAAGGAGGGGATGATGTGGTGCTTGGAGGACCAAATAGTTTCTCTCAAACCGCGTAGATTTGTCTAAATCGTGCACCTTTTATCTAAAGTTCTGTGGCTGTCGTCGGTCGCACTTTCAATTTACTTTGCCAAAACGGAAAAATAAATAATGGAATAAAAGGAAGAGAAAGATTGCTTTCTAGATTTGCAGCGGCGTTTAGTTGTGGTCTATGGTCTTGTTTTATGGTACCGTTTTTTGGAAATTGCTGAGACCGATTTGGTAAACTATTTTTGGTGAAATTTTCTAAACTATTTCTGTTTTAGAAAACAAGAAAAAAAAAGTAGTTGTTTTCTTTCTTAAGTTCTTTAATTTTTTTTTCGGAGAGTATTATCTTCCCACATTAACATGTGATGTTGTGCTCAAGCTAGTCCACAAAATCAAAAGATAAAAGGCTGCGCAACATTGAAATAATATCTTCGCCCACAGGGTAAATCCTTTCAAAAATTTAAAAAAAAAACAAATTACAAGCAAACAACAAATGAAGTCTTCACTTTCCCTATAAATAGCCAACCACGAAAATCTATTTTCTCACATAGTCAAAGTAGGGCACAGAGAGCTATTCGACCACTATTTCAAAATCTGCTCTTTTTTTTTTTTTCCATTACTCAAGCACAAGAATGTCTACCCCAATCTTGGCTTCCCCTGCTCACAGCCATAATCCTAAACCAGAGGTGATTCGAAGAACAGCAGGTTACCATCCTACTGTTTGGGGCGACCGGTTCCTCAATTACACTCCTGAGGACACTGTAAGTAATTCAACAGGGTGCTCTTATAGAAAACAATACATGCATGGAGTTTTTTTTTTTTCTTTCACAAACTGGACTTATTTTTATGCTTATTTATGAAACCCAAATTTTTTTAAATTTATTTATCAAAATCAAGTTATCCAAGAAATTGTATTTTGAAGCCACTACTTCATGCATGAAGTTATGACTTCAAAATACCACTTTTGAGGGTTAAAGTTTGTCTCACATTCTTATTGAAGTTGTGTTTTTAAAACACTTCTTGCACCACATGGATTTGATAATTAAGTTTAAAACAACCTGTAATTAAGAAATAAATTTTAAGATAACTCTTATGGCATAAACTCATGTGGGGTTTTTTCTTTTCATTTTTTTTTTACAAAACTAGGATTATTTTTATACTGTCCATATATATATTTCATGAGCAATGCTAAAGTCACCGGTTATTTTCATCGAATTTTCATTACTGATAACACACAAGTAAATAAATCTCATATGTGTTAATGCAACTTGTTCTTGTAGATCACACAAGCTCGTAAAGAGCAGCAAATTGAAGAACTCAGGAAAGAAGTAAGGAGGGAGCTTATGGCTGCTACTGCAAGTGAACCTTTACAAGAGCTAAACTTAATCGACGCTGTCCAACGCCAAGTAAGGAGGGAGCTTATGGCTGCTACTGCAAGTGAACCTTTACAAGAGCTAGACTTAATCGACGCTGTCCAGGGCCTTGGCGTGGCATATCACTTTTGAGAAGGAGATAGAAGAGGCATTGCAACACATCCACTAGAAATATCATGACTATGACGATGAAGATGATGATGGTGAACTACACTGTTTCTCTACTATTTCGGTTGCTAAGGCAACAAGGGTTTGATGTTTCATGTGGTAAGGCTAGCCTATATATGCCATCTACTTGTTAGTGTACATAATATATTATAGGAATTTGATTTACTTTCCTAGTCTATAAATTTCTTGTACAACACTCTTTATTGTCCTATATAAAGTGTAGGTTCTTTCATTGTAATTACTTTTTTATTCTATTCAATACACATAGATCTTTCTCTTTACTGTCATTCTAACATGGTATCAGAGCTATAAGCTCCTGTGACCTCTCACTCTTGCTTCCGCAACCATAACCCGCCTTCTACAATCCGTTTGTTGTTTTTGTCACTACCCTGCTGATTTGCCTCTTTTTTGGTATTTTTGTTGAACAACCTACTTGGATTTCAACTCTAACAACACTATTAGATTTCCCTCAAAAAACTGAGAGCAACCATCAAGAAATCACCTAAAAAAATCCCTTGCACGCACCCCCACACTCCACCCAAAGCTAGGGGCGTCAGATCCACATGCAGCTGCCCCTCCACGTGCTCACATGCTCCACCACACGCTCACACGCGCCACCACGCGCCAAGCGGCATGCCCACTTGCCTTCTCGCGCTTTCCCACGCACAGAGCTAGACGCTGATGTTGTGACGTCAGCCCTAGAGTCATTGACGTGTGCCCCTGTGATGTCCTTGTTAGCATCAACCCTAACCGTCAGCTCCAGCCAAGTCACGCCGCCTCGCCAGCCATCAGTCGCGCTGCCCAGTTGCCAATCCACAAAAATCGGTTCAAACCGATTTTTTGACTTCTTTTGGTCAGTTTAGCCCTATTTAACTTTTTTTGTCCAGCTCACACCAGTTCCTGACTAAATCGGGCTTTCTAAATCTAATTTTGCGCTCTGCTCTGCTTGATTCTGCTCTGTTACTGTTATTTCTCTTGTGTTAGAAGCTTTTCTGCCACTGTTCTCTATTGTTTGGGTTGTCTTCTTCTACATCTCTCTCTTACGAAACGTTCTGATGTATTTAGACCTATTGTTATCACTCTAGAAGGTCCTAATTATATTCTTTGGTCTCATGCCATGTCTAGTTTTCTTAAGAGGCGAAAACTTTGACACTATGTTACTAGAGATATTGAGGCACCTTTTAAAGGTGTAGCTGAAACGGTCACAAAATTTATTGAACGAATTGAAAACTGTGACAATAAGAATCATCATATCGTCATCTGGTTCCGAAATACCTCCATTCCCTTTATTAGTTTTTAGTTTGGGTGCTTTGAAATTACTCACTCCATTTGGGCCTTTTTGGTCAACCGTTATACTACAGCAAACCTTGCTCATCAGTACCAGCTGTTGATTTCTCTGCATTGTTTGAAATAGGAATCTGGCCAGGCTATCAACGCCTTGTTGTCTTAGATATATTCTCTTTGGGACCGGTTGATTCCATCTGAGCCTTCTTGGATCTGCCCAATTGATGCTGCTTAGTTTGCCCTCTATCATGATCAGCAGCGTCTGATTATGTTTCTCATGGCTCTCACTGATGTCTTCGAACCTGTTCGAATCTCTCTTCTCTATAGTTGCCCTCTTGCTACCTTGAAACAGACTATTTCTAAGTTCTTATCTGAGAAGACTCGTTTTGGTCTCATCTGGCCACAATTCTTGCCACATCTAGTTTTCGATTCTAAGGTTCTTCAGGTGGTTCTTGAGATTTTTCAAATTTTGGTGGCTCCCACAATTCTTCTACTCACTCTTCTGGCACCCCTTACGATCCTGTTTCCCGGTTTGATGCTTGCACATTTTGCCATGTCACTGCTTTTTTGTCAAGCTTTTTTTTAAGTTTACAAACAAAAAAAATTAAAATTTTCTAACTTTTTTACTTTTCTATCTTTACTTTAACTAAAGATAAATAAAAAACCAAAAACAAAAAAGCCAAAAAAATTTAACTTTTTCACTTATAAGCTTAAAAAAAGCTAGACAAAAAATCAATACCAAACACGCCCTTATTTGCATGCACCTTTCTTTGAAAAAGCCTATTAAAAAAGTAATTTATTAAAACTAATTTCAGCTTATGAATTATAACCTTTTTAAGCTTGCATCCAAACACCACTTATTGTGTCCTAGGCATGTAGTTATATCAATAAACTGTTTGCTTCATCGTTTCCCCAAGTTGACCAAATAACATAGTTCCTACGGACAATATAAACCAGGGTTATTGAAAAGTTACCTCTAATCAAACTCATCACCTTCATCTTCAAAATGATTCTCCATTTTCAGGCCTTCTATGTTATTATTTACAAACTTAATTTGCGCCTCCATCATTGAGCTCTCTCTATTATTTACAATATCGAGCCCAGTGTTTGATTTAGGGCTGTCATTATTATATACAAAGCCCTTAGTTGTTTCTGTCGGCATATGAAGACATTCCCACCCAGTTTATCAATGCCACTGTGAAGTTCAGAATTGGCAGCACCGCCACCAGTCATGAAGTTAAGGGAGCCGGAGCTGCTTCTGCACAAAAGCCTACCATTTGCTGACAGCCCAGGTGTCTGATGCAGCCGCCCACCATTACTACTGCTATCCAAAGTAGGAGTCCTGGAAAGAAACAACAGAAAAAGAAAAAAGGAATACATTACTTCAGAGACAGGAATATCATTTTGTTAAAATATTATAAAAATAAAAAATACCCTACGTCAACGATGCCACATCGGATAGGAGAAGGGAGGTCTTAGGCCATATAAGAAAGTATGCAGCACTACTTAATAACTTAATTTTTGAGTCATATGGCAGGCGCTCGGCCCGTGACAAGTGATATCAGAACAACTTAATTTCTTATCCGATTCTATACCAAACGCTCAAGTGGAGTAGGCAGGATGGTCCGATCTGCGAAGAGAGTGTCACGAATTCAGGTGAGAGAGTATGTCACGATCGCACATCGGATAGGAAGAAGGAAGTCTTAAACCATATAAAGAAGAAAAGCAGCATTATCAAATAATTTAAGTTTTTGGATCGAATGACAAGTTTTCGGCACTAACACCTACCTTTGAACTATTAGCCTCACACGATGTTTGTGAATCACTTATGAATGAAAGAATGAGCAACTTTATTGGTTTTTACAATTGTTTTTTCTTCTCTATAAAACTAAAATAAGTAGCTTAACTAAACTAGTACAAAAGACATACTGAATAGCTGGGATCCAATGGAGCGCAAAACAAAGCTACTCTTCTACATAATGAATAAAAGCATGTTCCAATTTAAGTAACACCTCAATCCACAGACTAAATGGATTCTACATAATGAAGAAAAGCATGTTCCAATTTAAGCAACACCTCAATCCACAGACTGAGGGGGAAATGAAAACAGAAAAAAGGGGAGAAACAAGAATAATAAAACCTCAGCGCACCTCGCCTGCTGGAATTTGGGAGTTCGAAGATAGTCAAAAAGTGGAACTAAAACTTTTGACCTTGCTTCAATCATTCGAGTTGGAGTCCTCTCAATCTCAATTTCTCCTCCAGAAGCCTCTTCACTTTCTATTTTGATGCCATCTATTGTCATGACCGGAGATATATCTGCTGAACAGCAATACAACAAAAGACATAACAGTTGTCACACGAATAAACATGCATAGTTTGCATTAAACAAACACCAATTAAAATCTCCTAAAGAGCACGGAGAAATGGGAGAATACCTCAGGTTTTGCACACAATGGGATCCGGCATTGATGCATCTGCAATTCAGCTTCAGGAATAAATAAATGATGTCTTTCCTCAGGACTAATCTTTGCTTTTGCGATTCAACACCTAACCTCCGGGTAGCCACTATTTTCCTTCTCAATTTATTCAGGAAGTACTTTTCTGCTGTCTGAATTTCCATTCTCACCATATATGTCAATATTATCTTCTCACTCTCTCCAATTCTGTTTCTGACAAATATTCCACTTCTGGATAGCCTCAACTGCTAACCTTGCATCACTTCCAGAAGCAGAGTCATAAGGGCCCAGTCCAGACACCACAATTGCAGATTCTCGATGTGCATATTGTATCACACAACCAGGAGAAGAGAAAACCAGCAGGTGGTACTTTGACTTCAAGGAGCTGGCACCTGCATGCAAATCATTGGCTTTGCAGTTGTGGAAAGCTGAAGCAATAGCCCCAGAAAGAGAACTCATCCTGCCTGTTGCAGCTGCTGCAGCGCCACTAACGGTGCTTCTCCAACCATTATTTCCACTTCTTATTCTGCTGACAACAGAAAGGGTAACAGGAGAACCAGATGCACCAAGGTTTTGTTGATTAGGCATCTGTGAACCTGAACTTGGTGGCCAACGAACTGCAGGCTTGGTCAAAACACCTGATCCATTATTTTTTACCAGTACAACAAGCATCAGGGGACTGAAAATTAACTGATCCTCCTGAAGGAGATATAGCAAACAGATGGCTTGTTCCTCTTGAGGAACTTAGCAAGATCCAGTGACTGTCATCACTGAAACTGATGTCCTGCATAACCTGAAAAAACATTATTGAGAGTGATAAATACAAGAGAACTTCTATTTCCTAGCTATAACAAATTCAAGCCAAAAGATGAGACTGCTAAGAAGCATGGACACGGACACGAGTGTCGGACACGATACGTGTCGGACACGCTCACACGACAATTTTAAAAAAATACAGGACACGACACTACAGGACACGGCAAAAAAAAAGTATTTTTATATTTTTTTATATGTCATATATAAATTTTTACAAAAGAAGTGAAAAAATTATACAAGATAACACTAATTAAAATAAAAAAAATTAACACATTGCATTACTTAATTGGCAACAAATCATTCACTATTAGTTGATTACATCCATAAAAAATGATAAAGTAACAAACACATTAACAATAAAAAAAAATTGTTCCATCAATACATAATACTATGAAGTCAAAAACTACCGATAACATTAAAATGTCTTTAAACTTTATTTACTATCTATCATCATCTAATATAAAATCCATAAAGAACATACAAAACAAATTAACCCTCAATATTAGTAGTATATAGTATTCTTGTTTTTCTTCTTATTCTTCTTCGATCCAACAATTAGTTTTAAAGTTTATAGTTGAACTTCCGCCGCGTCCCTAAAGTGTCCAAAATGGAGCACGCGTGTCTAAGCCGTGTCCGTGGAGTGTCCCATGGAAAAATAAATTAAAAAAAAATCGGACACGTAAAATGGAGTGTCCGACACGTGTCCACGAGTGTCCCATGCGTGTTAGTGTCCGACACGGGTACAGCTCCTCCCACGGAGTGTCCGTGCTTCTTAGGATGAGAGCAATATAAGGCCTTACTGCATTTGTAAAACCACGTTGCAACCTGTGGAGATATAAAAAAGATCAACCTGAATCAGAGCCAGAGGAACTTCCACATAGTCCCAGGCTCCCAGCGTTCTTCGGAAAACATTAATGTTATGACCCTGAACTGAAGCCGTAACCAAAAGGGTCCCACTAGGATCAAAGCATAATGACGAAATAGGACTCTTATCTACTCTTAATTGCTCTGAATTGGGCAATAACAGATTTACTGACAATCTCTGACAACGACCTGACAAACCAAAAGTTAAACAGTAAGAATAAAAAGACTTTGAAATGTGTCTGTACACATATAGGAATAGTAAGATATAAATGGAACATGCTAGTATCAGTTCCTCTCACAGGTTACGTCATATCAAGAAAACCAGAACAGCAGAATTTGTGCAAAGCCAGATGCTGGATAAAAATTGGAAGGAACACTCCTTCAAAGAGCTCAATACAAATAAGGAAAGGAACACATTAAAATAGACATAAAATTTCTATTATGTAGAATCTTGAATTCACTGAGCCAATGCAAGGAAAAACTAATTTCACGTCAAAGACATGTAAATTGAGAGAGAGAGAGAGAGAGAGAGAGAGAGAGAGAGAGAAGCTAAAAATGGTTAAAACCACAAACACAAGAAAAAACAAACTTGAGAAGGATGATATGTATACCATTCCTACATTCTCTGCATCTGGCAAACGGCCATTGATAGTTCCATTGACCTTCCAGTCAGGATTTCCCGGTTGCGCAGAATTGTTGCTCTCAGGTAAGAACTCAGAGTAGTACCTAGAAAGTTTTTTATATCCCATGTCCCCCAGAGTCACAATCCCGGCAGCAAGTTGCTTGATTGATTCTTTTGCGTAGTGTGCAACCAGGCTCCCATTTGAACCAGAATCAGGAAAACATGCAGAATACACCCAGAATTTGAAACTGCAACCGGACTTCCACTGTAAGCCAGCCACCTGGGACCTACTGCAAGAGGTCCATAACCTATCCCTCCAAATCCAGAACACCCAGCAACTACGGGATTTGCAAGTATCGTATACACCCTTTCTTACCCTTTCTAATGTTGCTGCATTGAAACAGTGTATCTGTAACACACAAAAACTCCATTCTCATGCTCTGGTGTGAGAAAAAGAAAGGGGAGTTTAAGCAGCATATGAGCAAACATACCTGAGCTGCTTGTGAAATAGCAACAACTTGAGTGCTGCACCTAACTGCATAAACAGCTGATCTGAACTTCAGTACCTGTACATTAGATTGAGATCTCATGGAATAAAACAAAACGACGGTCGGCATAAAACCACCATTCACTGGATTATGGCAATTTGGTGTGCCCCCATTACATGGAATGGCTAAGACATCATGAACATTACCAGCTCCAAAAAGGGATCCATCTGCACAAACTGCCAGCAACGGACGACTGTCTGCAAATTTATCCCCAAATCTCTTTGATACTATTGGTTTTTGCAAAAGTTGCATAAATGAAACAGGGCCATCATGCCTGGAAACTAGGTCACAGACGTTATCTGCGTCTTCAACATCCCAAAACTGGAAACCAGACCGATACCCCAGCAAGAGAACTTGCCGGGTGATGCCTCCCTCCCATCTAACCTGTCGAACCCAGCCCAGAGCACCTTTATTTTGTAGAAGGGAAAAAATAAAATGAGTCAACTCCCCTCCTAGATCTTACATGAATTTGTAATGAAAAAGAATCAATAGGAGAAAGGCCGCAGCACAAGATACTATGAAAACAAGAAAAAGGGATGAAGTTTTAGACCCCCAAGTGTAAAATCAGTTGTCATAACCACGAGTCTATAACAAGCGGAGATGCAAATATTGGAGAGAGCCTAACAGACACCAATGTGAATTGTGAGCTGAAGTTCAACAATGTTGCTAACACATTCTTAGAAACCAGTCGAAATGACCTACTGAACATTGATAGCTATTTTAAAAATTCAACCAAATCCAATATTGCCATATAAATTCTATCAATACGTTAAAGAAAACAAAAATAACTTCCATTGACTTCAAAAATTCACGAGATGTAAGTGTCAGAAGTTTCTGGCTCCAAGTACCTTGGGTTTGGCAACACATCTCAAATGTTGCAATCCAGTCTCACGAAAGCCAAATCTCTCAGTAAAGCATTGGATTTACAACATATTGTCATCAACATTATTCACGTCCTCTTAGATACTTCTCTCCCCTTCTAGCATGTGCCAATTGTACTACAACACATCACATTAAAATTTCACACATCCAGAGAAGCCAAGATTAGACAATCTGTCAATATTCTACAAACAACTGCCAACAGCTAGGTTTTCCAGTAGTGATTCATTTCTTGCTCTACAATGAATTTAACAATCTATGCAACTCCCTTATCTCCACACAAGTCACAATATGATGTTACAAATGATTATATCTCCGGAATACTATTTGGAACATTTAGGGGGAGCATTATCACAGGACTTCTGATGAGATGGACAAAAAAAATTTGCATGTTCATGGAACTGCTCAATGTAAGCCAAAATTTCTTCATTCAGCCTTAGAATCTCTTAGGCAAGCTGCAGAGCAACGAGCTGCCCCTCCACCTGGAAGAATTGGGCATTACACTTAGCTGCCATGTCCTGCCAAGAACAGACAGACCTGAGAGGTAGATTGGTGTACCAAGTGTACGCATGATCCATGAGGGACTCAAAAACTAACGAATGCATGGATTCTGTTCAGAACTATAAGTACCAAGGTTTTGACAAAACAAACAATATACTCCCTGCTGTACATGGGTGTCATCCCCTTGATGCCTTTGATTTACAAATATAATATTACTTGTTAAAAAAAAAAACTGCAACAACATGATGTTCCCCAATGTACCAGGGTGGCATCCCCTTGATGCCTTTTATTTATAAAAATCATTTTTACTGGTTTAGAAAAAAAAAAAAAAAAAAACATGATGTTCCCTGGTATTCTCATGATTACCACAAAACGGATGAAATTTGGAGTGAAATCTCCATCTGGATACAGTAAACTGGCAAACTCAATTTGGTAGGGAGGACGATGGTCAAGATCTAGCATAGAGGGAGTAGCAGTATGCTGGTGCTTGATCAACAGTCTTAACTTGTTGCTGAAGAGCTGCCATCCAGCAAAAGGTGGAAGAGAAGTGGAAGCTAGACTAGGGGCAATGGCACTACAGACAGTGCCAGCGCATTGAACTTCTGCATGTTTAGAGGTGGTGGCTGCAGAAATGGTATTGGGAGCTGGTTGGGTTGGTTTTTTCGTAGTTGGTAAAGTTTGAGATTGGAGGAGTAGAGGAAGAGCTTGGTTGACGGAATGTTGGCCTGATTCCTCAGATTTTGAGATTACTGAATAAAAGCAACAAGAGAAACCAATGTAGTGTTAGGCTCAAGAAACATCTCCGCTGCTAGAGGAGTTGGTTGTGGCAGACACAGTAGAGCTGTCTATGAGGACTCACTCCTGGATCTCCTCAGTAGCAGTGCAGTAGTCGAATGTGCAAATCGGGCATTGGCTCTCTTAGGCACCATGGTCATGAATGCCACTCATCAAGTCATCACCGTATAATGATTCAGGGAAGGTTTGTAAGGGACGTAACAAAACACTACCAGAGACAATGGGTGTGTCAGGGTAGAAGATAAAGCAGTCCAACCGCAGAGAGAGAGAGAGAGGAGCTTCGAGCACACAGAGTACAGAGCTCCACGAGTGAAGTAGTAAAAGCGACGTGCGTAGTAAATGATGTAATATAAGTACATCCTTCTCTTTAGAAGAGGTGAGCACGTGAATATAACTACATATCCGAGAAATCAAATCTTTGTTAGAGGAAACCGGTAGGATTGCAGAACCCCCATGTATTGCCCAAGGTTTTAAGTAATGGTAGCGGCCACCGTAACGGTAACGGTGGCGGTGGTGCGGTTTCGGGGTGTAACGGGCGTAGCGCATTGGTAGCGGAAACCAGAGTCGTGAATTTTGTTTTCCTTGCCACAACTTTCACAAATTTTACCGATACGCATGAATTTTTTTCCAAAATCACACATATTGTGGTTTAAAATGATTTCTGGTGATTTTTGTTTGATTTGTAAATTTGATTTAATATATGTACAAACTTTTATATTATTTTGAAGTCGATGTTGGGTGAGT
Organism: Euryodendron excelsum; assembly: GCA_033060915.1. Lineage (NCBI taxonomy): Eukaryota > Viridiplantae > Streptophyta > Magnoliopsida > Ericales > Pentaphylacaceae > Euryodendron > Euryodendron excelsum. Next base: position 17,324,880 of record CM065381.1, on the reverse strand, counting down.
TGTACATATTTTCTTTCAATAATTAATGAATCATGTGTCATATCTCTAGTTTCTGTTTCTAATCTTCTATAAATATCTACAAGAACCATAAGTAAATTAATTTTTTCTAAAATTTAAAATTAAGTACAAAACTAAGCTCACAAAAATTAAATATGAAAATTCTTTTTTCGGTCAAGTAAATAAATATTCATGTGTTTCAGAAGCACAATTAAGATACACAAGAAGGGCAGAGAAATGTCCACTACATCATAGAAGTTAAGTTTGTGGTAGAAAATTATAATCCTAGACCACTACAGATTTTTATAACCAAAATAGAAGCAACAAAAAAAGGGGAGAGGATAGGTCGGACAGTTAGTAAGGGCGGGATCACACATTGACGAGAGGGAGTGTTTGTGTGTGAGATTGCAAATCAATGCCACTGGTACTAAATCAGCAAAAACAAAAAAGGGAGAGAGAGAGAGAGAGAGAGAGAGAGAGAGAGAGAGAGATGATCAATGCTTCAGTTTTCAATTCAAGCTTCCGATTTTCGGTCATCATTCTTCAAATTCAAGCTTCAATGTATATGTCTTCACGAAACGGGGGCAGATTTAGGAGATGAACTTTAAGATTTAACATATACGGGGAGATTTGGGTGTTAAAAACTTGAATGGAGCTTAGGTGAGGTAGTATAACAGTTTACAACAGAAAAAAAAGGTAAAAATCGGATCTGATTTCGGTATATAAATTTCACAGACCGATATTGTCGTTGCGGTCGCCGTAACACCCATAACAGCACTGTAATCGATGTAACGAGACTATAACGGCCGTTACGGTTGTGAATTTCATTCCCTCCGCTATATCGGCCTATAACGGACTCGGTGCTGGGCAAAACCGTTACGTAAACGATTTCGGCTGCTTTTTAAAACCATGGTATTGCCAAAGCAAAAAAAAACTATACTTCTAGAAGGTTTTAGGTCAAACCATGGAGAATATCTCTCTTTTAGTCGAACTAGTCTTAAAGACAAGTAATACCCATGAAGCATGTAATGCCATGGTGAGGCCCGCATCTCTAAAACCACGAAGCCCACTAAGTGTTGTTGGTTTTCTTAGGCCGTTTGCCGCATAGTTATTAAATCCATACCATACTGGGCGGTACGGTCTGGAACATACCGTACCAATAAAAATACAGTACACGTTAACTTAAGTTCTGTTTCGTCCAAAATCTCAGCATAATCCGGCATTTTCCGTATTGTACCAAGAATTTTACCTATTTTTATGTATTCCGTCGGGTACCAGATGAGGCTTCAACGAGTGCTGCTTGTTGGCTTTCAGTGGGTCCCACATCAATAATTACTTTTGACAGCTAGCACACCTTAGCCTTTTCAGAAACCCACCCACCTCTCTCTCTCTCTCTCTCTCTCTCTCTCTCTCTCTCTCTAAACTACTAAAAATGAAATATTTGTATAAATTCATCAATTTAATAATAAAAATTATTAAACAGGTGATAAATGGTTAAATTAGTAACAGCCTATTATGCATATAAAATGATATGGTTTGACGTGGTCAAGCACATGATGTTCAGCGTGACTGAACATGTGTCGCTCTAGTCACTTGTTCCTATGAGAGGCTAATAATGTGTTACCAGAAAAAGCTAAGCTATTCATATTTTTGGAACGATGTTCCAAAAAATGATATGCTTTCATTCCAAAACTGTGAATTTAGCGATCCAATGCAATCCCCAAAATTTTTTTTATTTATTTCCTTAAAGGTTACCTAAGGATGACAAAAAAAAATCAAATATAATGAACAATATCAGGGGTGAATAGTGTTTTAGTAGAACAATATGTAAAAAAATTACCATAATACTCCTACAAAAGTGTTTTTACATGACTAATTTGAAAAGGAAGAGTATACATTCTATGGGATCTCTAATTGTCAAAAGAAAATTACTCTAGAAGTACCTTAAATTTCTATCGCGCAAGTTATCCAAGTCTACCTTATCATACCATATCTTAGAACATATAGCATACCATGTTCTTACCCATTCTCTTTCCACCTAACAAGCATGGACAGTACTAAGATATAGAAGGTATCTAAGGTTGTGTCTTTTTGCTTAAGATAAGATCCAAACACTTTTTATATTCAATTCCTGCAACCACCCATTTTTTTACAAGTTCATTTCCTATAACCACCTTGCCGAGAAAGACACAGGACATGTCTCCTTGCACAGGATAGGATCTACCTATTGCTTCCTTATTTCCTATAACCACTATGCCTAACAGAAGAAACAACAATTAGAAATCTAATCTGCAGACTTGAAAGAAAATTATGTGAAAAAACAAATTGAAGATTTGAAGCTGTAAATGTAAATAGGTTACCAGTACAAGACTAGGAAACTTAAATGCATAAACCGGTCACATAAAAGAGAACTAAGGACCAAATCAAATATTTTTACAGTACAATCAATCATATTAAAAGAACAAAAAATCAAAAATCAAGTGAACAAAAGGTTGGAAAAGACAGCGCGTATGGGTGAAGTTTGAAGGCTCTTATTGAACAAGCAATAACAACAGAGGATATGGATAGAAAGGAAATTGTATTATCATAATGTAATGAAGGTAATGCGGTTTTACAAAGCGCCTAAGCACAGTTCACTGACGTTGATCAATCAAGAGTTTTCCTGCCACTCCATAAGAGCCTTACGGTCAAGTTTTTTTTAATGAGAACCAATACATTAAGACCTACACCTAAAAGGGTACTAGTAACAAGAGTCATTTTTTATTTTATTCTTTGTTTTTTTGTTTTTGGGGGGTGAGCGTGAGGGGTAGGAAGAAAACACTTTTGGGCTGAAAATTAAAATCCAACAAACTTGACAAAACCGATAATATATCAACAGGACAATTTAAAACCACCCACTTCCTATTGTTGTTGACATGTTTTTCTTATTCTTCTTGTTAGTTCATAAATAAAAAAAACCATATGTTAGAACTAAAAGTTGCCTAATTAGGGGAACAAACACGTGGTAAGCCTGCTTGGTCGATCCTCAATAACTCAACCAAGAATAATGACCAAAATTTGTTGGATGGTCGGTTTATCAGAACAAACACGAGGTATATCCACGTGCAAATCTAATGAATTAATCTCCACAGTGCAATCGAGCTGCTTGTATATTGAAATGTTGTCTGCTTATTAAAACAAGCACGTGGTAAGACCACTTGCAAACCTAATAAATAAATCTGGACAATTCAATGAAACAGCATGTTTCTTCATTTTTGTCCAATTATCGAGAAGAACAAGGTAAGTCCACTTGCAAATCTAATAAATTATACCTCAACCAACTAAATGCATGTATCTTTAAGTCCATCCAACTGTTAGTATAAACACGTTGCAAATGCTCTTAGGAATATAATAAAGGAAATCGTCAAAAACTCAAACAGAAAGCATAAAACACTCAAAATTGGCCAATTCTTAACAAAGCACGTGGAACTCCTTTCAAAAATGTGACAAGTGAATTATCAATCGTCCTGCAAAAACCCTGAAGTAGAAAGACAACTTTCTTGATAAAATTTGGAATGAATGAGGATTGCCGCGTAAAAACAAACAAGACTCACATATACAACAACTTCATGCAAAAACATCATTCGTATCACAATGACCAAATGTCATAGATTTTTCCCTACTAGAGTAAGCCCTTGAATGGTGACTTGGCTCCCTAGCTTTCAGTTACGGAATTCACATCCAATACTCTGCTTAACAACTTTCATATGATGCATTGCAGAGCTCCCATGCACGAACCCTCATAATCTAGATTGCGGACCCAGAGTATTCTCAATCTAACTGTACGATCTGTTCACAGCATCTTACCATGATCTAAAAGTTTTGCCCTATCAGAAATAATATCTTTACTTCCAAACAAGCAGAAATTAGTTGTCACATCTAACAAATATCTAAATCCAAAAAACGAAACAATTACAGAGATGCATAATTTTCAGAGGGACATGGCACAAGTTTCAATCTTTCTCCTAGTCATACATCACTATTATGGTAATATAAATGAAATCTATTATAGAAGCACCTGATCATGGCTGGCATCATTATCCCTGTCAAAACTCGCCGCAGCAGCCGATGCTGCCGACCGAACCGTGGAAGCAGCAGTAGAAGCACGGGACAAGACAATCCTAAAGTAACTTGAGAGTGCACGAAACGAAGTCGGACCCGTTGGTCCGCCCAGGCCGCGGCACACCTCCCTGCGGTTTCTGGCCATCATTTCTCATCCCCAGCAGAACCAACCAAACAACTCGAAGAAGAGAAAACAGATTTCAAAAGCTTCTGATTCTCCCAAACTCTCTCTAACACTAACCATAACCCTATGCTGTTCCCTTAAAACAGCCCCAAGAATTCACAAACCGCAACTCACAGGTGTCTCCGTTTCCTCCCAACACCGAAAACATCCAGCCTTCGAAAACCCCCCCAAAAGCCCGAACTAACCTCCGAATCATAACAAAAACGCTTCAATACCCCGTCGTGTTCTACCTTCGAATATATATATATATATATATATTAATTTCTTTTCTCATAATAACAAAAGCTAGTGAAAACACGTCCAAAAGGTGCTTCCGAAAATCAATCTGTGGGTCAAAATAATCCACTCCTATTCTATTATTCAATTGCCTTTACCAAATAGAAAGCTTATGTGACCATGCATTGAAAAGTGGAACGATCTATTTTTTATTTGTGCGCCAAGTGTGAGTTAGGTTTGTGTAGTTAGAGGCTGAGGGACATGGACCACATTTGCACCTAATAAAAATTATTAGTTCTATGAGTAGTTATATTCACAATGAAGATCAAAGAGGTCCATATGTCTCACAAAGTCATTAGTCATATTATTACTCATCAACTACTGTTAATGCCAAGGAATTTTGTTAATAGTGTGTCTCAGTTGCTTTTTACTTGCCCTTGATACTTAGTTTGCTTGGAGACTCCGTTGACTAGCATGCTTAGTTGCAAGCCATACTTTATTTTTTGATTTTCTTTAAGAAAAAAAACTTTCTAATTTATGGAACCATGGAATATTTATAGGGTGATGCGAATTACTGGACTTGCTCTCTCCGGTTTGTCACAAGGGTAGCCATTGGTTCTGCCCTCAACTAGCGCACAAAGCTTTCTAGTCTCCAATGGAGCACCTCACACTCCATCCCCCCAATGGATTCAGCCTTATTTGGCCACAGGCACCCTGACGGGGGCTACTTTAATTTTGGTCGTAGTTAATCTGTCTTCTCCCTCTATTGTACTAAGAAAAAAAAAATCAAGAAATATTCTTCCATTAAAAAAATTAGTTTCACAAAGCCAATTGTTAGACATCAATTAACTTTTGCTTTCAAAATATGTATTACGCACAAGATTTCCTTTCATTGCTTGCATAAACTAACAATATCCAATTAACACTTAAATGTTTTTCTAAGTTAAACTTTCACTGCACCCTTTGCATGCTGCCCATGTTTGTGATAATTCTTCAATAATTATTCAATAGAAGATGTGGTCTATTCTTCTTCCAAGAACAAAAACTGTCCAGCGTATGAGAAAAGGAAAAGCGTCCTTGACTGGATGAAAGCAATTAAAAATGAAGTATATTTGCACAGAGTATAGCTGCATAAGATGGGGTTTCCATCATAATTCTAGATGGATTGGGAACTTCAAGCACTGAAAGCTATTATGATTTGTTGTTAGCATTGATTTGTTTGTTGGTCTTAGCTATCTTGAATATCTGAAATGCAAAAGAATGCATTTAATAGCCAAAGTACCAATCGCTTATCAAGTTGGATTTATTATTATTATGGAAAATTTTATTCTTTCATAATTTTTGTACAGAATTTTGAATCAGAATGATGTGACAATGACAGTTTTGTAATTAAAATGCATCTTGGGGGTTCTTTGTTTTAAAGTGATAAGTCCACAACTCAGTCACATCATTCTGATTATATTTTCTGGTTATATATTCTGGTTGTATAGCATTACTCTATTATTAGTAGTAGTAGTAGTAGTAGTATAGGCTTCATTTATAGTTGTCTTTAGGTAGGATGACTAGACTAAGCATGTAATTACGTTATCAGGTTTATGTGAATATGCCACTTCATTTGTTTGCCTAGATTTTATTTGGTTATTGCTACTGATATCTTATTATTTACATGACTAATCGCCAACTGGCTTTTGAAATTTTTGAGAATGTGTTAGAGAAATTTAGCAATCTGGCTTTCACTCAATTAAACATTATGTCTGAAATATTTAGTTGATCAGTTAACCTTAAACAAAAAAACATTTCAGTAACTAGAGAATTATACTAAGTGAGAAGGCCAGAACAACAACATAGAATTATATTAGTTCTCTCTCCAACTCTTTTGTAAAAATTTTATTTTGGTACAAAGCTTGAGGGAGACTCCTAAAAAAGTTTAAAGTGAGGAAATAGGTCAGTAATAGTGCCCAAGGAGATGTTCAGTATGCAGGAGGTCATTAGAAAATGGAAATGGTGGTAAAAGAAAAAATGCATGTGGTAAAGAAAGCCACATGCTAGCTTGTGATCAAGAGCTTGATAAGGTTGAAAGCTTTGAGACTAAAACAAAGATAAAGTTGATAAGTGATATCTTTGCCGTCAAGGCCAGCAAGGTAAGGCAAGAAGCTGAGAGAGTGCGAAGTATTGCACTTGCCAAGTTAGACTTCGAGGAAGACTACGCCAACAAATATCTTAAACTTCGTTTGAATAATGGTAAAGTTGAGCAACAATATTTATCTGAGAAATTTAAGGTTCATGAGAATTCACAGGCGTCCCATAGCATTGTTGGAAGAAATGACATATCTCAAATGTTGATGTGTTTGCAAGAGACAGGACTTGCTCATGAACGCCTATAATGTATTACTTTTGCCATATCGTGTTTGTAAAAGTGCATTTCTAATTGATAAGAATTAAGTCAAATGTGCCAAAAACAAAAAAAAAAAAAACCCAAAAAAGGACCATTTTATATTTACGTATTAAATCTTGATTAAGGAATTGCTACAAATTCAGCCATAAAGCAAATGGATATGCATCGTTTCATTTGATGTGTAACAATAGATGGAATCCAAGTTGCGTAGTGATTTATTAATTGGTAGAATTCCAACGTGCAACATAAGTGTGCCTTTACTAGTATGATATAAAATTAAGAAAAAAAAAAAGAGCCCAAAACTCAAGAATAAGTAGTATTAAAATTCTAATATTTACTTATATACTACTAGCTAGTATCTTGTATAATTAAATATAATATAAATATTTACGAATTTAATAATATATTTGAGTGCTTGAAGTGTGATATTCCAAACCTCTATTTAATTATATTAATGAGAATTTCTAGTTTATGCAATATTTAATGTTAATTATTTTTTCTTTTGGGTCAAAAATGACCAATGAGAACTTGTGTTGTAACCTGTGTTGGAGGTGTGAGACACATGAGATTATTTTTCATGTGTGTCTTCTTATAATACAAAACACACACACACACACCAAGCCGAGAGGGAGAAAAAGAGAAAGGAAAGAAGGAAGGGGAGATTGAGGGAAGAAGCGCTTGAAAGAAGGGATTGAAGCTATTGAAGACTTCACCAAGCTTGAACAAAGTAAGGTTTCATTCCCTCTCTACAATTATATGTATATATATATATATATCTTGTGTAATTTTGTTGGGTATTTGTATATATACATTTTGGAGAGTTGTTATTGAGTTTGAAGGATCCTTTAGGTCCCATTTGTATGATTTTGAGAGCTTGAAGCTCATTGTTGAAAATTGAGAGTGGTGGTTTGAAAAATTCCTAAATATGTGAAATGTTAGGGTTTTGATTTCTTTTTTAGATCCCTTTGCTTTTATTGTTCTTTCTCCCCCATTTTAAATTATTATCATCCTTATGGGCTAATCTTTGAGCCATAAGAGTATTGGGAAGGTTTGGTTGTATTTGGAAGAGTTTTGATTGTGTTTTGGTCGAAATTCTGGTGCTGCCCAGAACTGAGTGTTCGAACTCTCAATATGGAGTTCAAACGGTGGGAAATAAGCCTGAGAGTTTGAACTCCTGATATGGAGTTCAAACGGTGGGAAATAAGTTTGAGAGTTCGAACTCCCCTGGGGGGGAGTTCAAACGGTCAGAGAAGGGGTTTTTTCAATTTTCTTCTTGGAGTTCAAAATCCCATTTGGGCGTTCGAACTCCCAATTCATTTTGTCTAGGCGTTCGAACTCCCTGGTTAGGCATTCGAATGGTCTGTCAGCTTGGGCACTATTTAATAAAATGGGTATAATTTTCTCTAGAAAACTCAAATTAATGCACCATTTGAAGCATTAGAAAGTAAACTCATAGACCTTTGTACCCATGTAAAGTTTGTTTTCTAATTCCTTATAGATTGAGATTTATGGAAGTTTAAAGTTGACCTAAAATTCATGCCAACAACATTATGTTTTAAAATTTTAGTCCACCTTCCGCGAGACATAACTTTTTCACCCGAAATGTGTTTTTGGCCCATGAACTATCAAATTAAAGGCCTTTAAGCCTATTTTCAAATGGAACTAGCCTTGAATATGAACTCATTGTTGAGAGGTGGTTGGGACTCGATGAAGGAGTCGACATTCCGGCTTTCATGTTCAAACCTTAACTTCATATTCTAATTTTATATCGGGGCCTTGTCCTAGAGTTTAGCCTTGCTCTCCCATTGTGAGAATGAGATGTTGTTGAGTTGGAGGCGAGGAGTTTATGTGCTTAGTCTTGACTTATGTGTTATTGCTTTGCCTTAGAGTCTTCTATTGATATTTCTATACTTCTATGTGCATTTTGTATAGGAACACCTTGTTTAGCACCCATTCTATCGAAGAGAGGTGAGTAACGATATGCCATGAGTAAAACTCTAGTATTTTTTAAATGTTTTAAGCTTACCTTTATATCATGAATGTTTTTCATACATTTCAATGCATCAATGCTACGTTCAATTACAAATGTTATATTTCAAATGCATCCAAGTTATATTTATGTTATGAATGAAAACCATGGACTATAATGTTTAAATGAAAGAGATGCTAAGTTTTCAATGTATGGTGCCGATTCGAGTCTTCTCGTGGCAAGACCTTAATTTAGCCTGATAATCCTACGATAGGGGATGGGAAATAAACTATCTATGTTGGGAGACGTCCTTGGCCTAAAGAGCCTTAGCGTGACCTATATGGTTACTATGGAGCCTAACTCATATGTCGAGTTGTAGCACACTTATATTTTGAACCGAGAGCCATGATACGTTCATATGTTTTACGACAAGTTATGAAGTGTTATATCAAGAATAATGTTATGTTACATCTCTTCTTATGATACTAAGTTTTGAAACATTAAAACGATTCAAATGAAGTGTACGTTACCTATGAGTTCCAAACCTACGCTTTAAACGTTCAAAAGCTCATTTCCTTATGCATAAATGATTATCTATCCTTGTACGTTGAATATAATTGCTGGTCTATGATATTTTCATGCTCATACATCATCGTTATTCACTAAGCATTAGGTTACGTTTTCTCAAATGATTTTCAGGTAGCCAATCCGGAAGGCCCTAGAACGAGACCAAACGTGGATTTTGAGCTATGGCCCACGGGCCTATATTTTGTATAATGTTTGAGGGTTGGACCCAATGTTTTATAATGATATAATGATATAACTTTGGTGGACCTTGATTTGGTCCTTATGTATGTTATGTTTTAGATTAGGCACAGCTCTACCATATATAACACGGATTATGTTTTCAAGTTATCAAAAGTTTTATTTTTCACAATTATGTATCATTCTAAATTATTATGTACGGGTGATCAACCAGTTTATATAATGCGGCCTTAGGTAGCCTTGCTACTGGCCGATCATGTACCTTAAATTCGTATAGGCAGGGTTATGGGGCGTGACATGAAGCGTGTTTGAGGTTGGATGACCTAAACCCTATTCCATCCTAACCTTGTATCGGGTTTTCTTTTCTTCCCCACACTCCACCCCTAACCCATTTAATCATACATTAAGCCCTTCCTAGTAGGAGTAGGATAAAACAATGTTCGGATTTTTTGGGTCCAATTATCATCCTATGTAGGATATACTATTAGGGTGACCATAAGCCTAATAGCCCACTAAACTTACCCAAATCCACCCATGTTTATGGACGATCTTGAGAATTTTGATTGAAGTTTGATTTTGTCTGACCAGTGTCCACTCTTAGTTACTATGAAGGATAAAATCATAATGGTATTGTCACATGAAATAATTAATTTCAAGTATAGATGATGAATGAATCTTAAAAAATCACGAGCTCTTTTTGTGATTTGCGAACTTAATAATAAAAATTAACATGCAACCATTTCATACAAATTTTATGCATTTTATGATGATAGCTGATCACAATAGGCATGGGCATGAGTAGAGATCAATAAGTTGATTAAGCAACTTTAACGAATAAGATCAAGTTAAGAAAAATGCTTATATTTAATTGACGTGCTTATCTAATTTAATCAAATTTTGATTCAAAGATTTAATTTTTAAAAATCATGATGAGCTGCTTGGTCATGTTGTAAGATGATCTTGTTAAGGGGTGTAGAGTGTAGTAATGCTTGATGTTAACAACGGTTTTGATCTTGGAACTAGGAGAGTTCGGTGCTCCGCGTTACATGGGAAAAGCACAGTATGTGGAATGGATGTTTGCGTCGATGGAATCCGATGAGAATGTGCGATTTGCCCCCGATGCAATCATTTTTTCATTTTTTTGTCAAGCATTTGTATGTATTATATTAGCAATTATATATTGCAAGTTGGTTTTTTATTTAAGTTTTTGTAAAATATTTTACAATTCGTGTATTTAAAATACGATATCAAATAATTAACATGTTTAAAATATTTGTTCTATTCTAATAGCCATAAAAAGAAAAAATGTAAAAAGAAAATTATCATAACTATTATAAGTTACAATTTTAATATACCTTTGTTTATTTGGAGTACCGACATCAAGTTTCTTAGTTCATATTTAGGATTGAAAAAAAAAATAAAGCATTAAAGAAAAGTTAAATTTATGGCACTAATATATATTAATTCAATCCTCTTACATATAACTCTAATATCTATTAAGAAATAGTCATTTAAATTAATAAAACGACATTATTACACTTTATTTTTTTAAGAAAATATAAATTAATAATGAAATGAGATTAATTGAATTTTCATAAGGTAATTAAAATAAGTATGTGTAAATCTTTTAATTTCATTCTTAAATAATGTATGTGTGTAAAAACTACTTAATAGAAGTTTGTATACTTTAACTGGGTCGGATTTTTTTAAAAAACTTCCTTCTTTAGTTTGGTTATTTTGTTAATACAATTGAATAAATTAGAAAAAAATAATTATTTGTTTCTAGCGATGAAACATCACTAACCTTTTTTCATCTGTATATCCTATCAATCATTTCTTTTTTGTTATATTCGTGCTCTATATGTTGTGGGTTTTTTTTTAATGAATTTGTACTTAAGCATATATACATTATCTCAACTATATTGCAATATGTACTAAAAAATAATAATGGACAAAGTAAAAACAGTTTATCTTCTCCATCAATTATTATTTTATAAGCTTGTTAACCTTTTTTAATGTTATCTTTACTAAGTTTGAATAAATCTAATCCATAAAAAATAAATCCTAAATATATAAAGTTAAAATGCTTTGAAAAGAGCATTATTTACATAAACATAAACAGATAGTTAGATTTAGCTACTATATTGATTATAAAGAATTCATGATGACATATTGATATTTAGATTGAATTTATTTTAATTATAAAGTTCCATAATTAAAGGTTGACAATTCAAAAAATATTACTATACTAATTAAATAACCAATGGCTTTAGACATTTGTATTTTTTGGATTCAAAAATTTGAAAAAATAAATCAAAACTTTGAATTTCAAACAACTAACAACCTATTACTATAATATATAGTATAAATGTCTAATTTTTTATTTTTTTGAAATTGGGCGAAACTGCATCTAAGGAAAAACCAGAGATCCCCATCTAAGGGACTTCAGATGCAACAATGGGAGCAAAATCAGCCGGCGGGTGACTGGGTTGCAAACTAAAGGGTAGATTCCTCTATCTAGTTTGGACGCCAGCCAGTGGGCAGCCCCATTAGCACTCCTCTTGCACCATACAAACTTCCACTGCATTTGCGCAGACTGGGACCTGATATCATCAACTATAACCGCCACTTCCCAAGGGCAACCCGCATCCAGGAGGTTAATATACTTAGAGAGAGATATGTACATATATATATATATATATATATGAAATAGTAAAATTATATTATGATATTTTTTTTTATTAATTTTTATAAAATCAAATAAAAGGAAGGGAATGCTTCCCTCTCCTTTTTCTTTGTTATCCAAACAAGAAGAGAAGTCAAACAAAAAATGAATACTTCTCTTCTCTTTTCTTCCCCTTCCTTCCCTTGTCCTCCTCCTCCTAACTAATATTTTCTTTCACTTTTTCTCCCTTCCATCCAAACAAAGCATTAATGAGAAATAGAGAGTCAGATTAAAAAATCACTCTGCTTAAAGACAGAGACTTCGCCGTGGAACAAATTACTCTAATGCCCCATGATTCAGCTGCTAGCGCGGATAACACCCGAATGCGACCAAAATTGATGTTGGAAATAATTCCTGAAGCATAAAGAGCCAACGTTGCAAAGGCTGCAAGAGATTTGCTTGATCTGAAACCCCGTTGCAATTGAATTTCAACCACCCTACTGGAGGGGGGCCCAACTGCCAGGAAAGCTGCTGGGGGTATTATATGCAGAGTTGAAAGTCCATTTCAGAGTCTCACGATAATTTGAGAGCCATGAAATTTTGACAAATATCCACCTAGTAATATTTACCTCCAGCTGTTTTCAAAAAATTGAATGTGGTACTAATTGATTTCTTGATTTTTATTCCTAAATTTAGACATGCCTGTTAATTGAATTTTTTTTTTCTCTTTTGTGAATACTAGAAGGGCGGCATAAATTATGCATGCACTACAAGAAAAATGGCTTTTCTTGACAGTTGGGTTGCGGCAGTTTACAAAAAGTGTCACAAAAAGTATTTTTGTGGCACAAATGAAAAGAACGTCATCAATTTTTGGCACTTATTCAGATATGTCACAAACTTTGTGGCAGTTATTGTGTTGTGCCACGATTATTTATTAAAATGACATAATATTACAAAGTTTTCGCGGCACATAATTTTCTCAGCCTAATTTAGTGGTATTTTTTGACTTCTGCTGGCTGGTTTGCATTTTTTTTTTTTTTGTTTTTTCAATTGGCGGGAGTCCAATCAAAATTCTCTCTTTCAAAGAATTTTACTCCATCTCTATACCATCCTTCAGGGAGATCCAGTCCCACTCCTCCCCTCCCCCTCTCTCATTTTCTTCACTAATCTCTCCACCAACCTAGTCAATCCACAATGAGACCATTTGTGGTTCCAAACCGTTGCATCACCAGAGAAGCTATTTCTCCTCTCAACTCATGATTACTACCCTCTACTCATTTTCTACTTAAGCAATGGAAACTGATTTGATAGTTTCTCCAATTGAAAGCTCTAATCATCATTAAATCCGAATCCACCATCGGCATAGAAATTGCTACTCAGGATAGAGTTGGAACCGTGTTAATGACTATGAGTAATGTCTAAGCTTTGACAAAGGCTTTGTGTTATATTTACTTGGATTGAAGGATGAGGCTTTTATAGTTTATTACGTTGATGAGAATGTCATAAATTTTCCACGAGGGCAAAAGAATTTACTTTATCAAAGACGTTATATATACCTGTAAGCATGTATTTAGGTTTAGGTATACATTTAAACTTAAAATCCATGATTTCTTAATAAAACCTCGTGAGTGTAAGTAAAGTGGGAGTTGTCATAACAACTGTAGCATGTCGATGTGTAAACTATATTAGATGTATTACAAGTTTTTATTTTTGAAGCATATTAATGATTGCATATATTAGTTAACTAATAAATAAATTAATTGGTTTCAAGTTTTAAGGAGGGACCCGTGACGTCACTGGTGATGTTGAGGGATATATTTTGGCGCAATGGAGCAAATTGGATATTTTGTTGAGTGTTGGACATAATATTACATATTTCATGAAATACCATATTGAATATTGTTTTTACATAGACATGATAAAGTAGTATTGGATATAGTTGTTTAGTTTTTGCATTTCATTTTGAATATAAGAATTTTTTGTTTTTGTGGCACTAGTTGAATTGAAACAGTTATCCAACAATCTATATTGCCATTGTATAGTATGCAGGTACATAATTTTAGTTGATGGAATCTCAGTTTAATTAAAAAAAAAAAGAAAAATTTTCTTGGGCTAAAAGAAGGGGTTAGTGGCAATTTTTCATTTGTAGTAATTGCTCCAAAATCTCAAATTTATCTCAAAGATTTTTCAAGAAGTATCTCAAAGGAATTCTTTCATAGCACTAGGGCACTAATTGTGCCAAAAAAGTTCTATGCATTTCACGATGCTTTGACAACAACTGTCGCCAATAATCAACTTCTTTTCCTGGCACTTTCAACAAAATGTATCACGAATAGCCGGCATTAGTTCTTTTGCCACAAAAATTATGTCATAAATGTACTCATTGTAACGGCATTTAAAAATGCCAGTAATTAATGCCGCAAAGTATTCACAACACCCGATATGCCCACACATTTTTCATGTGTCAAAAAAGTGCTGCAAAAGTTTTTTGCAGCACTTTTTAACTCTTTAACAGCACATTTTGAATGCCGCAAAAAGCCTATTTTCTTGTAGTGATGTGTAAATATAATATAAAATTTTCTCTAATAATCAGTGATTCAGATGCTTACAAGATTCAATTAACTTAAAAGCACTATGAAAAATCAAACTTCATATTGTCAGGGAAATATTTGGAGCGTAACGGTCAATCATTATTGGAGAAAAAAATGCTTGTTTGAAAAACTAAAATAATTACGTAGAATGTAGGATACAGTGTTCTCAAGTTACATATCTTACATCTTTGCCCTCATACCACAAAAATCATTTGAACAGTGAAAAAACAATTTTTATTGACTATTCTAGAATAATAAGAAATAACATTTATTCAAATTATACGAATTGCACATGCCACAAATTTCTTGTACTAATTTCTTTTTAATTGTGGATGTTAATTAGAGATATCCACCCCATTAATTGATTGAAATTCTAATATTCAAAATCTATGGTTTCTTGAATTTCTTTTTGTCACGTTTGGGAATGCAAAATCCATGTCTCGGAGCCCATAAGCCACATTTGATTAACATAAAAAGTTGTTGTGTTTATTAGCATGCTCATTATAATAAGGGTGCATAGCACAACTTGTGTGGGATAAGGGATTTGAATTACAATTGATTGAACTTGTTACTTGTAGAAATAAAGAGCATATGTGATTCAATGCCCTCGCACTCAGTAAACTTTCCGAGATCTCATGTTATTTTGCTGGTGACAGTGTTGTCTCACCCACTAATAAATCAAGCCAAACATATAGATGAGTTTAATCCTAGTCACTATTGCTATTGCCGCATCATTCTTATGAGAGGTTGTATACAAATTTTCTATAAGAATAGCATATTTTATATAAATAAAGAGGAAAACTTTGAACATAACTGATACCTGACAAGGTCTAAATTTGCAGCTTTACTTTCTGTGTTTATAAACTACCTTATCTCGAATATTTTGTTTTCCACTTGTTTTGTACATAAACGTACAGTTATGTTTCCTTAACCATAATCTAAATATTTTTATGAATTAATTACACTTTATACTCCTATATTTTATACCAAATCTCGTTTCAAGACCACTTTTCATACAATAATATGATCGTTTTTGGTCATTTTATTTTAGACCAAAACACCAACTATTTTGGCTCATAATTTTAAAATAATTGTTACCACATCATTCTAATAGAGTTTTCTATAAAAAAGAAATTTTGTAAGAACAGATTTTTTTTAAATAAAAAATAGGATACTTGACTTCTATATGACTATATAATGTATATAGGGGTCTTTGAAGTAAATTAAATATTTAAGAAAAATATTCATTAATTTTTAGAGGGAACAAATTGAAGGACATTTTCAAAATTGTAGCTCAAAGTAGAGTTTTTAAAAACATAGAGGGCATTTATAAATTTTCAGAGGGGGCCAATTTAAATATAATTTCAAAAGTTATAGGCAAAATTTGAATTTTTAAAAAATTGAGGGGGGACAAGTGTTCTCTTTGGGCCCTCTGTGGCTCCGCCCCTGGTTTGAGCCATAGTAACTTATTTTAGAAAGGCGAGTCTATCACTACAATTCCATTGAAATTTGGTCACTGCAACCATAGCTACTGACCTAACGAATTAAGAATGACAATAAATATTCTACATATTCTCTCAAGTTTGGTCCCCAAAGAGCACCAACTCACCCTTTCTCCTCTTAAAAAGAAGTGAGTTCACCTAACAGGTGGATTCCAAACACTTGCAGGAGTGGAACCCATTAATTTGTGAAGAGAAAGAGGGAAACGCGGTACATTTGAAAGGCCAAATAATTTTTTTCAGGTAGGGAATTATGCTCCCATGTTTAACGTATGATATGATGTTGCATTCAACTTACTCCACACATGATAGACGTAGGGTATTATCTTCCCACGTTTAACATATGAAGTGATGTTGTTTTGAACAATATATTTGCGTACATCAGACACTTCCCAAATCTTATTGAATAAAAAAATACAAGCAAACAACAAATGAAGTCTTCACTTTCCCTATAAATATTCAAGCTCGCTAAAACTATTTTCTCACGTAGCCAAAGTAAGGCAGGAAGAACCATTATTTCAAATCTGCTCTTTGTTTCCTGTACCCCAGCACAAGTATGTCCACCCCAATCTTGGCTTGCCCTGCCCACACCAATAGGCCTAAACCAGAGGTGATTCGAAAAACAGCAGGTTACCATCCTAGCGTTTGGGGCGACCGGTTCCTCAATTACACTCCTGAGGACACTGTAAGTAATTCAACAGAGGTTGCTCGCTCTTACAGCAAACAATACACGTAGTTTTTTAAAGGGTAATTTATGTGTTGATGTGATTTGCTCGTGCAGATCTCGCATGCCAGTAAAGAGCAGCAAATTAAACAACTCAAGGAAGAAGTTAAGAGGGAGCTTATGGCTGCTGCTGCTGCTGCAAGTGAGCCTTTACAACAGCTGAACTTAATCGATGCTGTCCAACGCCTTGGCCTGGCATATCACTTTGAGAAGGAGATAGAAGAGGCATTACAACATATCTACGAGACATATCATGACTCTGATGATGATGATGGTGACCTACACACTGTTTCTCTTCGATTTCGGCTACTAAGGCAAGAAGGGTTTGATGTTTCATGTGGTAAGCTAGCCTATATGCCATCTGTTCATTTTGCTTTTTAAATTTGCACAATTCGTCTCCTATTCTACACGGTAAACTTGTGCTTATAGTTTGGTCAATCAAGCAGATGTATTCAACAAGTTCAAAGATGACAAGGGAAACTTCAAGGAGTGCTTGATTCGGGACATGAAGGGCATGCTAGGCTTGTACGAAGCTACACACCTTAGGAAGCATGGAGAGGATATACTAGACGAAGCCATGACCTTCACCACAACCTACCTAACTCTCATGGCAACCGACTTAAGCGACCCTCTCACGCCACAAATAGTTTATGCACTAAAGCAGCCTCTCCGCAAGGGCTTACCTAGGCTAGAGGCACGGCGATACATTTCCATCTATGAAGAAGATGGATCACATAATAACGATTTACTTAAGCTTGCCAAGTTAGATTTCAACCGGCTTCAGTCATTGCACAAGAAAGAGCTAAGCGATATCACGAGGTAAGTTATTAAACCCAAGTACATAAAACTAAGAAACGTAAGGAGTGGGCCTTATGATTCTGAATGTAATTTTAGGTGGTGGAAAGACTTGGACTTTGCTAGAAAATTACCGTTTGCAAGGGACCGAGTGGTGGAGTGCTACTTTTGGATACTGGGGGTGTATTTTGAACCCCAGTACTTCCTTGGAAGGAGGATGTTAAGTAAAGTAATAGCAATGACATCTGTTGTTGATGATATATATGATACTTATGGTACAATCGAGGAACTTCAACTCTTCACAGACGCAATTGAGAGGTTTGATACGTTTTTATTGGCCTTTTGTCGTCTCCAAAAACTTAATCAAAAGAAGACTTCAGACCAAAATATATGGCCAATCCTGTCAATTAACTTGAATTTCAGGTGGGACATCGGCTGCATAGATCAACTTCCAGAATACATGAAATTGTGCTATCAGGCACTCTTGGATGTTTATAAAGAGATTGAGGAAGAGATGGCGAAACGGGGCCAAGTTTACCGTCTTCACTATGCAAAAGCAGCCGTATGGCCCCGTTTGCTTTAGTTCTTTTCCTCTCTCTCCAAACAGGATTTTGTTTAATCTTATATAAGGAACAAAATTTTAATTTGTTTTCATTGAAATGGTAGAAACGTTTC
This sequence comes from Euryodendron excelsum, assembly GCA_033060915.1. Classification (NCBI taxonomy): domain Eukaryota; kingdom Viridiplantae; phylum Streptophyta; class Magnoliopsida; order Ericales; family Pentaphylacaceae; genus Euryodendron; species Euryodendron excelsum. The sequence continues at coordinate 17,306,304 of CM065381.1, read as the reverse complement.
TGTCTTGAGAGACAGAAATAAAATTTCAATGAAATAATGAAATTCTATTATTTCTATTGAAACACACCAAAACATAAAAAAAATGTACAAAATAATATACTATATACCGAAACAATAAATTGTATTGATTTCAATTTTAAATTTTTTTATAAACGTTGTATAATTTTTATTGACAGAATTACAAAATATAGTATTTATTATATTGATATTTGTCACTTTGAAATATTTTAAAATATTTTCGAAACTTCGGAAACGTTTATGTTTTCGTGCCAATCAAAATATTATACAAACATAAAATTAATCCTTGGACCTTGATCATATAAAAAAAAGCTTTTGCATATTATTGAAATATTTCCCTTTAACGAAATTCTATTGAGAAAGATAAAAAAAAAATTGTTTTATTATATTAATATCTGTAACTTCTTAAATATCTCAAAATATTTTTGGAGCCTTTATGAAACGTTTATGTTTTGGTGCAAATCATAACATCACACCGAAATGAAATTTTAATCTTTGATCATACACGATATTGTTTGGTAACTCTCTTGCATGTACAACAGATGAAAAGATTAGTAAAAGCCTACTTTGTTGAGGCCAAATGGCTCCAACAAGATTACATTCCAACTATGGAGCAGTATATGCCCAATGCGCTTGTAACTAGCGGCTACTACATGCTTGCAACCACATCGTTTGTTGGTATGGGAGAAATCGTAACAAAAGAAGCCTTTGATTGGATTTTCAATGACCCTAAGATTGTTAGAGCCTCAGCACTGATAAGCAGGCTCATGGATGACATTGTTTCCCACAAAGTACGATAAATATCTTTATACATATATATAAGTCTTGCCAATAATTTAAGCACAAGAATTTCAATTACTTCTGATCTTTGTGGAATTTTTGCTTTTGCAGTTTGAGCAAGAGAGGGGACATGTTGCCTCGGGCATCGAATGCTACATGAAACAACATAATGTCACTGAGAAACAGGTCCACGACGAGTTTCGTGTTCTACTTGCTGATGCTTGGAAGGACATAAACCAAGATTGCCTCAGACCTACTGAAGTGCCGAGGCCTCTCCTTACGCGAGCTCTCAATCTTGCGCGCGTGATGGATGTCGTTTACAAGGATGAAGATGGGTACACACACGTTGGACCAGAGACGAAGAAACGCATTGCATCGTTGCTCATAGATCCTGTGCCAATACGAGTATGAAAACAGAATGGCTTCTTTCAGATTATAGCCTATCTTGAAAATCTATCAAATCTTGCAAGCACCAACTCCAATGTCTCCAAATGAGAAACATCTTAAAAGTACTATCCCACTTATGTGGCTGTAAAACGGGGGGTAATATATGATATCAAGCTCAGTTAGTAGCTAGCCTATTCAATATGGTTTGGTACAAGTCATTTAGTGTTGGAGAGTACTTGGCGTGCGTCCCTAAGATCAGTGATCACAGAGTCCCAAACCATGCAGCCATTTATGCCAAATATGGGATTGGCGGGTCTGAGGGATGAATATTCTTATCCCAGTTATTTAGTCCAACGAACAAACATGCTTTAGTTGTCAAATGGTCTCATGACAAAGTTCTACTAAAACCAGTCACTATTGGTAGCTCAATTTTTGGTGGAATTCTACATTTTCATGTGGTCACGCATAAGTTTAGCACTGCCATTATATGTCTGCATTTGTTTTCAGAAACAATCTCTTCACATGTGAAGTAATAACCCTGCAATGGCGTGGTGTCATGCGCTTAACTATCTTTTTTAATTACAACATGGATCTCCTTAGCAGCAACTAACCCACTTGTAAAAAGAAATCAAGGAGAAGATAGAGATAATTTTAAAATATCATGATCTCAACCATGGCCATGTTATAGTTGTTGTTCTAGCAAGCTATCCACAAATATATTTTCAATGACAATTACGAAAGATATCAGATAAATTAAAAACTAAAAGAGACGTGTGTGTGACTGACACATGTTTGAGGAGAGGAGGGATAGTGATAAACTTGACCAGTGAGAGAAAATTCATATCCTTCTCGGGATAAAAATTTGAAAAACAAGGCTAACATTCCCCTGTTATGTTCTTTGTCCTTTTGCATTTAGGTGACAATGGATGCCAAAAGGTTAGTAATAATACGATACATTGAAAAAAAATAAGTACAATAAAAAAAATGGGTCTCAACTTCTGCTTGGCACTGACCACGGGACGACGGCAGCTGTGGCAGCGGCCTCAGTACAGTCATAGAGGTAGAAATAGAAAATGACATGGTAGTATAATCAGCCACTAGATAAGTTTAGCGGTATGATGGATTATTGTCATGATATCCAATGGCTGTTATCATTTGTGATGATATTGTATTCTCATACCACCTTGGTTCATCTTCTGCCACTGTTTCATTGATAGATACCCTCTTCTTTTTCGTTGAGTTTATGTATAATGTAGGGTTCTTCAATTTCAATTTTTCTATTGAATCCTTGGAATGTTCAGGACTTGTTCTATTTGACTGCTCATCCATGTTCCTATGAATTATGCTACATAAATATTCGCTCAAGCAAGCACTATTCGCATTCCTTTGATGACTGAACATGCAATGTGATGGGTGGTTTAGGCAGAGAGATGCCTTCAAAATGCTAAAAGTTTGTATGATGCTACAATTCTGTGGGTGCCTGAAGCATATCTACAAAAACCCCAATTTCCAGTAAAGATGGGATCAAAGATAAATATAGAAAATTTATACAAGTGCTATTACTTGAAGAGGTTTTCTGTTAGACATGTTGGCAACCCCTAATATTGAAGTAGGTGTAGTAAACAAGTTGAATAGTGTATTATCTAAGCTTGGCTTGAAAATTTATTGAGCTTAAAAATGTATTCAATTTAGGCTTGTTTATTTTTTAAACTGATCTCAAATGAGTTTTAATCAAGTTAATTACGAGGAGGACTAGTGGTAGATCGAGAATTAAAAAGGAAAATGTTCCAAAACCCACAATTTGTAACCTCTTCATGAATAGTATCAACAAAGAAAATGTAAAACGCATTAAAAATTACGTTTTCCCCTTCATTTAAAGTATCTTCATGTTAAACACAACACAATTACGATAGGCTGAGGCTATCTAAAACCCACCTCTGTGTACCTCTTCTTATCCATAATGACAAATGAAATCTAGATTCCCTCGATATTTCTAATTTTCTTGTTCACACGAATTGAATGAAACTATTTTGTTTCATGAGACTTTTTATTTTTTATTTTTCTGTGGTACTGTTCTTCTATGTCGACTGATGATAAAACTATTGAGAGACATGACTTTGAACCCGACAAGAGATATGTACCATGTTTGAAGGACCACAGACATGAACCCGACAAGAGATATGTACCATGTTTGAAGGCCATGTGGTCCTATGAAGATAGTCACAGGTTCCATTTATACCCACTCAAGGCTACACTCAATAGATTCCTTGTGGGCAATTGCACTGCCTTCATTCCTATCTTCCACCTATGAAACACCTTGAAACTCTGGTGGAGTTCATTTGTTGATTCCAGCTGTAAAATTGACTTCATATCAGGGAGCTGTCAGCATCCCATTTGTTCGTCATGTTATCATTAGTATCCATGGCAAAAGCATCTCCGATGGCATTCAGATAGTGACATAATCGCAATGTGCCCCAATCAAACAATTGCTTTCACGAATATGTGTGATGAACGTGATGCCAATGCTCTCAACTAAGAAGCACAGACATAAATACAGACACAAACACAGATATAGGACATAATAATTTCAAAAACAATAAGATACGAACATGGTAAAAAATAATTTTTTTATTATATATAATTTATTTATTTATTTTGGTCAGGCATATAAATAATTTACTAATTTTAATAAAAAGAAACACCACTTAAAAAAATAAAGCAACATTTTTTTAAAAATAAAAAAGAATACTTACTTTGGTACATATGCATAGCAAAGACAAATACACTTTATTTTAATCAATTTACAAGCCTCTTTCTATTTAATGAGAGCACATAAGTCATCAAAATAAAGCTGTCTTATTTCTCTCTCCCAAAGGACACAATTACACATCAGGTCACATGAGTTCATCAGATGCATTGGGTTGACAAAAAGTTGTTTTGTCCCTCTCTCATCTCTCTCTCAAGATACCAGGTATGTCAGATCGGAGTCCTCTCCTCTTCTTCTCCTTCTTTTATTTTCTTCCTTCATTGCTACTTCTTCTTCGCTGTTGTGCTACTTTTTCTTCTTCGCTGTTGTGCTACTTCTTCCTTTACTGTTATTGTTTCTCTTCTTTTCTTCCTTCTCTACTGCTGCTTCTTTCTTCTTCTTCGTTGCTGCCTTTTCCTCTATTTGATTATGAGATCATTTAATGTGATTTTTGGTTCAATTTCTAAAGGGACATGTCTGAGGCATGTCTCTACTGTGTCCTCCCCCGTGTCCAAACAATAAAAAATAATAAAATAATTAGACACTCCACGTCGCGTGTCGAACACGTATTTAGCCATGTCCGTGACATATCCGTGTCCCCTACGTGTTGAACACACAGACGGCAACCAAATTGTCATGTCCGTGCTTCTTAGGCTCTGAACTTACATCGAACTAAACCTTGTTCTGTAACTCTGGAAACTTTAATTCATCAATTTTAAGCAAACATTTTGACTATAGATCCTTGCATCTACTTGAAGGCAATTTTTCAAGGTTAGACAAGTGAGTTGTATATGCAAACGATTGTCATGTGATTTTATCAATCCAAAATTTAACATGCAATTCGGTCTTTGTCTGTCTAGTGCATCCTCATGGTCTATCATCAAATGTCATTCTTTAGAAGTCCTACTAGAAAAGGGAAGTCTCTCAGCAGAATAAGAAGGAGTAGGTGGTGTGCAGAGTGGCGTATACATACTGGTGTTCTGGCCACCACCTAAGGAAGCTTCAAAGGTCATAACAAGCCCTAGAAGAATAATCCCAGAGAGAGATCTCATGCTACCCAATTAAAGATCTCTAAGAATTACTACTTCCTTCATCCAAGATTTAGAGTTATCTCTAAGGTCAGAAGTAACATCACTATCAGCTTCCACTTCTTTCTTCATTTTCTTTCCTTCATGAGAATTGGCTAGAAGTAGATCTTTTATGTTAGGTCCCCCTTGTCGCACCCAGATTTTTCGCCCTCGAGGAACACACACACAAGCAAGAAAAATACTGTACTCTCTCATTAGAAATCATCCTTATGGAAGAATGAGTGCGACTAGGTTTGAATTGAAAATTAATTTAAATAAAGGGCTTTTAGAAAACATTCGGAATCGCCACCTAATTTGATTAAGGTGAGTTAGGTCACCTAAAAACTAAGCATAATCCGAAGACTACACTTAGGGTTTTTGAAAATGATTTTGAAAATACTTCCTCAAGAGATGGTTTTTAGAAAAACAGGTTGTTTGGTAACCTTTAGAAAATAATTAAGCCCTTTTTGAAAATAAACTCCATTTTGGTCTTTCGAAAACAGTGATCTAGGTTCGGAGGTTGGTTACGTGTAGGGAAGACGCACTAAGCCATCACCCTACCTTGCCCTTGCGGTACCTACATGTCTATTTACCCTAGATTCACTTATGAGAATCTTCAACTAACAAATGTTCAATCCTGTCCACTTTAAAAAAAGAATTTTAAAAAGAATGATGCATGATATGCAATTGCAAGAGAAAGAGTTGAAAAATAGATTTAAAAATAGATTTTTGGAATTGGAAACTTGAAAATAGATTATGGAATTGGAAGTTGGAAATTGAAAGTTGAAAAGAAGTTATGGAAATAGAAGCTTGAAAAAGATAGCGGAATTTGAGATTTGAAAAAGGTTGTGACCGCACCCATGAGGGTTGCCTACGTATCCTTTTTGAGAAATCAGGTCAGTCGTAGTTCGGACAAAAGTCCAATAGAAAATAAAAGGTTGGATTCGAAAAAGAGATTGAATTGAAATTTAGAATAGAAGATTAGAAATTGAAATTTTGGAATTGAAAATGTTGGACTTTGATTTGGAAAGATTGAGGTTTAGGAAACCTAGACTTAAGAAAGATGAGACTTAGGAAAGATTAAAGACTAAGAAAGATTTGACTGGACTTGGAAGGGATTTAAAAAACATAGAGAGTCGGAGTTTAAGAAAAATTAGACTTGACTTGGAAAAGTTTTTAAAAAGATTTGACTTGAATGTTGGACTTGGAAGATTAGGAGAGATTGGATTTAGGAAATGTTCGAATTAGGAAAGTTTTAAAATAGGAAAGTTTCATTTTAGGAAAGTGTTATTTTAGAAAAGTTTTATTTTAGGAAAGTTTTCGAATTAGAAAAGTTTCAAAATAGGAAAGTTTCATTTTAAGAAAGTATTGAAATTGGAAAGTTTTGAAAGTAAGAAAGCTTTGAGTTTAGAAAGTTACAGATTTGGAAAGATTTGAAGTTTAGGAAAGTTTAAAATTTAGGAAGTTTAGAATTTGGAAAGGTCGGGATTAGGAAAGATTTGAATTAGGAAAGATTTGAGTTTGGAAGGATTGAGATTCCTATTTCCTAAAACAAAAGATTGGATTTTGTTTCTAAAATAGGTGTTTTGATTTTGTTTCCAAAAACGGAGGATAGGATCTAATTTCCTAAATGGGAAGATTGGATTTGGTTTCTTAAAGGGAAGATTGGATTTGGCATGAATTTGAAAAGATGGAATTTTAGAAATTCTAGTTTTGGGAGGACTATAGTTTGATGTAGAAAATGGATTTTTAGAAATATATATAATTTTGATGTAGAAAACAAGAGGTTTTTGGAAACCTAGGTTTTGAGGCAAAAATAAGAGATTGGAAATCATGTTTTTGGGAAGAAAAATTAGAGTTTCCTAATTGTGAGTTCTAAGATTTAACTTAGGCTCTAAGGAAAGAGTTTTTGAAAAATAAGTTTTTTGGAAAGAGGGAGTTTTGGAAAAAAATCCTAGAGAGGAGTTTTTGGAAAGCGAATTTTTAGAAAAGCGTTTAGGGAGTATTTTTAGAAAGTAAATTTGAAGAAGGTGTTTTTGGAAAGAGTTCTTGGAAAGAGTTTTTCTAGGAAGAAGACCTAGGGAGCGCTTTTAGAAAGTGAATTTCAAGGAGAATATTTTTGGAAAGGAGTTTGAAAAAGAGTTTTCGAAAAATAGATTTTTAAAGGGAGTTTTTGAAAAATAACTTTGGAAAGGAGATTAGAGAGAGTTTTTAGAAAACATGTTGGAAAAGAGATTTTTAAGAGGAGATTTTTTAGAAGAGATTTTTTAGAAAGCATATAAAATATCTCACTTTCCTAAAGCGATTCTAACCGTAAGAAGGTTAGAACTACTTTAAGATAGTAGTTTTGAAAACACCGAGGATTTGAAAATATGGACCGTATTGGTTACTTTAAATGTAATATTTTCCTAAAGCAACCCTAGCCATGAAAATGCTAGAACCACTTTATGATTGTGGTTTTGAAAACAAGTTTTGAAAAAGAAGATTTTGATGCAATTTTGAAAACGATGTTAATGCAAGTTTTGAAAAATGAGTTTGAAAACGAATTTTAGAAGAATGCAAGATCATGATATGCACAATGTAAATTAGGGTTGTGAACATACAAGGTTAAAGGCTTCACCACATAATCAAGGGGGCCGAACTCACGTGGTCTCTGGTTAGACTAAAAGAAAGTCCCCGACACGGTGACCTTCCAATAGCCTAATCCTGCACATGGACCGGGAATCCCCTTGTTTCAAGCATGCAAAGAAAAGGGGGGGAAGAAGATAGGGGATTAAAATAGAAGAAAACCCAAGTGGGTTAGGAGAGACAAGAGAGGGGGAAGATACGTAAACTGAAAGAAAAAGCCTACCTTGTGTTTTGTTTATTTTGCTTTGCTTTGCGCGCTTTGCTTTGCTTTGCTTCGGTCTTCGCTTCAGTCTTCATCTTGATCTTCGGGAATTCTTCTTCGATCTTCGGGAGCTTCGAGTTGCTGCACTTCAAGTCTTCAATGGAGGGTTGAGGCTAGTGTATAAGTGTATAAGAGTGTATGAGTGTATAGGAGGCTAGGGTTTGTGTATGGAGGCTAGAGTTTGGAAAACCTAAGGAGACTAGGGTTTTGGGAGGCTATGAGCTCTGTATATCGAAGAATAGGATTTTTAGACTGAGTTTGTGGACCTTTTTCACGCTGGAGGAGACTTTATATTATAGACAGGAGACTGCACTAGCGCCTGTTATAGTGGCGCTAGGCCAAAAATCCTATTAGCGCCACTAGGAGTGGCGCCAGGCCATTTTTTAGCTTAGTGCCACTAGTAGTGGCCCCAGTTATTTTGGAAACTTTTAAAGTAGGCAAATAACGTATCTTCAGAAGATTTGGGCCCCTGTACTAATGACTACCATGCAATTTTTAGCCTAGCTTCATTAGGACTAACTCTGGAAGGTCTAGGAAGCATTTAAAGAATCAGGAATGGCCCGGAAGGCCAGAAAAGGGTAGGAACCCTTAGAATAGGGTCCCGGAAATAATGGATTTGAAAAAGGATGACAAGATGTGTTGGAAGGGTTGACCGGGCTATTAGGGGCAAAATGGTCAACCGGGCCGAACAGTTACCAGGACAGACTCAGAATGTCTCGGAAGAAGACCCGAGGTTTGGAAACATTGTTTAGAATGTCCCAGGAGGTTACCGGTTTGATACCTAGAGCCAGTGTGGTTGGAAAAGGCGACCGGCCCACCAGGGGCAAAACGATCATTTTGCATCGGATTTGCCGGAATTGACTCAGAATGATCCGAAAAGATAAAGAAAGGTCAAGAATACTATAAAAAGCATTCTTAGAAAATTACCGGTTTGATACCCAGAGCCGGTGTGGTTGGAAAAGGCGACCGACCTACCAGGGGCAAAACGGTCATTTCACACCGAATTTACCGGAACTGACTTGGAATGATCCGGAAAGATAATGGAATGTCGGGAATACTATATAAAGCATTCTCAGGAAGTTATCGGTTTAATACCCAGAGCCGGTGTGGTCCCCAGGACTTTTGGATACCTAGGGGCAAAATGGTCATTTAGCTTTATGTGGGCCCTACGAGCTTGAGAAGCAACCGGTGGACTAAATTGGAGTTTAAAAGGCGGGCTAGAGTCTAAATATGCATGTGATGTGTGAAAGTGAGCCTGGTCAGCCTGGAGATTGCCGAGCGGGCAAAAATAGGGTACTTACACTCCTCCTCTGGTATTTTCCCCAATAGCATTGTCAAGAACAAATCCATTATTCAAGCTCTCAACTTCTGTCTCTTTCTTTTCATTTGGCAATTTCGCGATACACATATTTTTGGATCTTTTACAAACTTAACAAAAAGTAGTAGAATTAAGCGTTACCTTTTGAGAATTTGTTGGGATTGAAATTTCTTCAATAGCTTTTGCTTTAATTGTTTCTTTTTTTAACATAGCCAATCCAACGACCTGAGTCATTTTCTGAGGTTGAAAACCCTTAACATTTGCTTCAATTTCCTCTTTAAGACCCTGAGTTTACCAAGAATTTTTCTGATAGTCCTTTGGTCTTCTTGGTCATTTCATTAAACATCTTCACATATTCTCTAACAAGCTCCATTGTCTTAGTTCCACTAGTTTTCTATACTTGCAGATTGTTTGAATACCTCTTCATAGTGTGGATTTTGAAGATTTTGTAGCTCTTATTTGAAAACCTTTTATTCTGAGCCATATTTGTTGTCTATTGAAGAACAAGTTAAAACCTCTGAATCTATGAACTCAACACCTTCCTTTTGTCACGGGCTTAGATCTTGGACGCCTTAAACCCGTGCAACCTTAGTCTCTTTCCCTTGTAAGCGGGTAAGTAAGCCTTAACCTCACCCAAAAGAACATAAAAAAGCTAGGAAAGGAGAGAAAACTGAACAAGAGAAAGCATTTGAGAACTTGAAACACACTTGAATTACTTGATACTTGATTATTACAAATGGGAGCTCCTCCCTCTATTTATAGGTGGCCACCTCCTCAATAGACTGTAGGGATCAATTTGATCCAAGGGTGGAGATGGCCCATCTAGAACTCTCCTATAAAATAACTTGGATATTTACAATGCTTCTCAAAGAAGCCTCCCCCATGTCCTAGAACCTTCTACTCCCTTCTCGTGTATTTACATTTGTGAGAAATATTCTAGAACTCTTTAGGTAATTACAAGACATAACCTACTTCTAGCTTATTCTAGAAGTATTTACAAGCGACCCTCGTTGTGTGGAATGTTCTAGAACCTTACAATATTTCATAACTTTCTAGAATATTCTACAATATTCTAAAACCTTCCCCCCTTTCCTAGAATATTCTACACCTTTCTAGAATATTCTAAATTATTCTAGAACATTTTGGAAGCTTCTAGAACCTTCAACGTCTAGAATAAATTGAGTTGTTATAATCAATGACGTACATCATCAATTTGCGCAGCGCATATACTGAACCAAACTCATCCATAAACGTTACAAGGCAATGTATATACTGAGTGTGGTATTCATGCATGAGCGTTATCGAACATAATAGGATGCCTAGGTTTTCAAAAGTATCTAGAATGAAGAAGAAGAAGGAGAAGAAGAAGAATCAAGAAGATATAGCAGTGAATTCAACCTTACCTCCATTATTCATCCTCGATCCCCAATCAATCTTCACAATTGATCCCGAGTTAAGAAATTTAGCCGCTCATGACCATGGAAAACAATTAACTATGTATTGAAAACTTTCTGGAATGTAAAAACAATAACCGAACTATGAATCTTGAATTTATTACAGAAATTATGGATTCTTGAATAAAATCTTGAATTAAAGCAATAAAACTTGAATTTAATGGAAGTATTTACAAGAATAATGAAAACCCTACTCCTATGAATCTAGACTAAAAAATAATAAAAACCCTTAAGAAAATCGTCCTCCTTTTACAGAAAATCGAAGGGATATATATAGAGATCGCAAACTGAGTCCTAACAGGAATAGGAAACTTGACCCAAAAATCCTTCTTAAAGTTCGAACCCTCCTTAGGGCGTTCGAACCCTCAAGGCCTTGTTTCTCTCTTTTTCCTTCTTAGAGTTCGAACTCCCCATTTCCCTTTATAATCAAGGTTCAAACTCCCAAGCCTGTATATGCGTCTTTAACTTTCCAAACATCTGAGCGTTTGAACCCTCCTTAGGGAGTTCGAACCCTAAGGCCAAAATATATTTTTTTCAATTTTTTTCTAACCTCCATTCGAACTCTCATTTTCTTCTTGTTTCCACCGTTTGAATGCTTAGTGTATTTTTTCACACTTTTCAGCTATCTTCCTTTATCTCTTTGCAGCTCAGTTCTAGACTTTTAGAGTCCATTTCTCACAATGCTTGTTAGATGTGAACTTGTATAATTTTGTGAAATCTTTCCAACGGCACAGCTTTCATTCCATTCCGAGCTATGGATGATAAGTTGCACGTTTCCCAAGATAAATCCTAGTAACAGCCCTCGATAT